>JAOVVI020000334.1:0-25036 GCA_028571085.2 Nepenthes alata
TCTCGCTCAACCATCTCACCCCTCATCTTTTATGTTGCAACTGATTCCGTCCCCGTGACGTCATCACCAGCGTACGGTCGTCGGACTCGGACGCAACAGCTTATTATAGCCGCATGATACTTTACTTGGTATTCTAAACAGGTAAAATTTTTGAACACCCCAAATCTCAATTAATCCAACTATAATAATCTTTTTTTTTTATTTTAAAAAAAGCATGCTTAGCCTTTTTACCCTTATTTTCAAGAGCACAATAAAATAGCTATTTTTTGTCTTAATTAGAAAAGATGTATTAAATTTTACTCATACATTACAAAGCAATTAGGATTCTCGTAAGTCGAATTTACTTTTGATTTCCTCATTATTCTTTTTTTTATTCTTTTATGCTTTTAGAGTTTTATTGGCTTTTACTTTATGATTTATATTGTTAGCATTTTGAGATAAACAGGATGGGGCAAACTTTGAAGGAGAGAGGAAGAAGGCCTGACACTGTAGTCATAATTGATTTTGATGTTAGCTGTTTAACGTATCATCAGGGAAAAAAAAAAAAAAGATGGCAATGATAGCAGAGGGTTGCAACGTGCAGTACATGTAATACGGTACCAACTATTTGATTAATTGTGATCTAATGTTGACCTTTAATAAATTAAAAGAATATAATATATAAATATTCTTATTTAAAAATTTTTAAAAAATTTCAAAATATCTAAATATTAATATAATAAAAAAATAAAAATATATACTTAATGAGAACGCCAGTAACGGGCTGACCCACGAATGAGGAAATGACCCAAATCCACAACGGCCCAATTCTACTTGGACGATCAACGCTTCCATTGACCAGATGAAAAGCAAGTGGGCCAGCGAAGATCCAAGAACAGGATTGCCAATTAAAGCTTAGAATGGTCAACGCTTTCGTTGACCGGAGAGGTGACTAGTAGACCAGTTGGGGCCTAGGACGCGCGTGGCCCAAGCAGTAATTGGTCCATGTGTTCATATAAGAGGTACAACGGTTATCTGCCCTAATTTTCTGCTTCTCCAAGAAGACAAACTCCACTGTAACGGTCATCTCCAAAATCAGTGTACCTCCCGGGAGGAATGTGCAAGAATCTGTGTGCTGACTGTTGAAAACCCTAACAGTTACAAAACATAGAATGAATGAGATTAATTTATTAGACCGTTACATCCATAAAAGCGCTCACACCTACGCCAAGGAAGACAACAATCCTTAGTAGAGTACATGGACATCCAACCCTTTTGTGTAAGGAAGGCAGCCCAAGACCATAACTATAAAAGGCCATGAAAGCTCCCTTCAAAAGCACGCTCTCAAATACGCACTAAAATACCCGTAAAAAGCCTTCAAGTAATTTTAAGCTCTTAAAAGTTCTTAATCTCTCTCAAGTCCTCTAGCGCTCTCTCTCAGCTTCCAATTTCCAATGAACTTTGGACTGAGGAGTTCTACTCCTCACGAGCAACCACAAAAGTCATTCATCCCATGAGTGTATTCCCGCCTACACAAAACACTCACCAGCATTCATACTGTATCTACTGCATCCACCTTTTTATTTTGAAAGGCCAAACATTGACCTGAGCGTTGGAGTATTTTCGGTAAGACCAAATCTTGCTGTCATCTAACCTTTTGTTTGAAGTTTTGGTGTATAGAATCCAATGCTAAGTGAACAAAGACTGAAATCCGACAGACTATTCAATTCGAATCTGTTCAAGTTTTGATCATGGACTAATCATTAGCATCGTCTATGGGAAGCTAACAAAAAAACTAACCACTTTTATCTCTACAAACACTTTCCACTACAAAGCCAATACCATAAGGTAGAATGGTGAACACCAGAACCCAAGTTAGCATTCTCGCTAGAGATACCACTACCGACCAGGACCACTCTGCTGGTAACCTAGTCAGAGGGGCATCCATGCCATTCCTCCAAAACCAAGTGGAGCAGATGAATAATATGAATAAAATACTCATAATGCTTTGTACCCGTCAGGATAAGAAAAGGCAGAGGGCTTCGCCCTCCACAGCTCCTGCCCAAGTTTCCCAGAGAGGAGGCCAAAGGAAGAAGAAGCCGGCCAAGAAATCCATGAGGTTGACCAATTCTCACACTTCAGATACCTCCAACTCTCAAAGATGTCCAAAGCTTGAGGGGCGCTTGGGCCACAGGACTTTGAATGAGAGTCTAGAAAGAAGGAACCCCCGATATCTTGAGACAAGCCAATGCCTCAAGCTGAGGAGGGAGCCTCTCAGATTGAATGATCCGTCAGCGGTAGTAGCTGGCTAACAACACGCCGCAATGTTGAAAGAATGGAGTTGAGAGCTTATCTCAACTCCAAGAGATCTGGGAACACCTCTTGAGTGGAGGCAAAAGTTAAGGAGATTTGAAACCGTATTGAAGGCTAACAACGAACATGCCACAGATTTGGAAAGGTCTCTATTCACTGTTAAGATCTTGAATCACTCATTGTTGACTAAATTTAAGATACCAACATTGGATTCTTACAATGGGAGCACTGATTCCATGGACCACATGGATCGCTTCCGTACCCATCTGAGTCTCCAGAGGTTGGAGGATTTGACAATGTGCTGATACTTTCTGCTCACCTTAAAGGGAGATGCTTGAATTTGGTTCCATTGGATTCCATCAAACTCGATCCAAAATTTCTGGAAGCTCACTAACTTCTTCCTGGCCCTGTACGCTTCTAGCCAACTAGAAGAGAAGTAGTCATAGCATCTCTCCCACATCAAGTAGAGACAGGGAGAGAATCCAAGGAAGTTCCTGAAGTGCTTTGCAATAGAGGTTAGGAGAATCCTTAGGCTCACAGAGAACATGAAACTTGGCAATTTCATCTCAGCCTTGACTCATGGAGACTTCTTCAAGCACCTGGCTCATAAGAACCCACAAACCATCCGGAAAGCAGAGTCTATCACCAGGGTCTACGCAGTCACCGAGGAGGTTAATGAGGCAAAGCATCCCGAGAAGACCGACTAGTCTCGCTCTTTCCCGGCCAATGGAAAGATGAAGAATGGTGGCGGCGATAATGCTTGTCGAAAGCAGCACAGGACTAGAGCAGTGGACCGTAAGGAGTACAGGCTGATCGACCTGACTCCCCTTAACGACACACTGGCTAATGTCCTCACGTAGATCCGTGGTAAAAAGTTTCTCAAGTGGCTAAAATGACTGAAGAACGCAGAGGGAGGAAATCCAGCTAAGTACTACGATTTCCATCGATCTCCAGTGCATACCATGGAGGATTACAAAACTCTCCAATGCGAGATTGAGGAGCTCATCCAGAGGGGCTATCTCGCTAGGTTTATTAGGAACCCTGGGCAGAGTTTTGGCACCTCGGGCAGTGAAGGACAAAATCCATCCTAGCCACAGAATTGAGTCCCAGTTGGCATGGTCAACATAATCAAGACCTAACCAGCCAAGACCTAAGCGGATCACAAGGAACGACAAGCCGGACGGAAGAAGCAGAAGACGGAACAAAATGTCATTAGCTTTAACAATAGTGACATGAATCATATAACTTCCCCACATGCTGATCCCCTTATTGTATCTACTCTTGTTTCGGATGGTACCGTAGGTTACCAACTAAAATGAGTTTTCATTAATAATGGAAGCTCCAAGGATTTACTCTATCTCGATACTTTCTTTAAACTTTGATTAAAAAAACCCAGCTAAAACCTACCGAATGGCCACTGTACGGCCTAGATAATGAGCCTGTGACCGTCTAAGGAATGATATAATTGAAGGTCACCCTGGGCATGTACCCTAGAACAGTGAGTCATACACTCACCTTCTTGGTTGTCGACCTACCCTCCGTATACCATGTTATCCTTTGTAGGCCATGCCTAATAGTGTTCGGGGCCGTCAATTTGATACCATATTTAAAAATAAAGTTTCCAACAACATGTGGTATCGATTTAGTATTTGGTAACAAAATGACTGTGTGGACATGTTACATGTCCCAAATTGTACCAAGTAGCAACAGACGACCTACAGGAGCACTGGACCATCGAGACGAGATAACCTTGCAACAGGTGCAACCCGGTGAGGAAACTGACCTAGTACCACTAAATTCAGAGGATCTAGAGAGGTGTGTGTAGATTGGGGCTCCCTCACTAGACCACTACGTGATGAGCTGATAACGTTCTTGAGACAGAATGCTAATGTCTTCGTATGGACACCTATTGACATTCTTGGGATTCCAGTTGGAGTAATAGTCCATATGTTGGGCCTCGATCCCAATCGTAAGCCCATCAGGAAAAAGCAAAGAAATCATTCCGTGGAGAAGCTTGTCGCCATCTGGGAAGAAGTGAAAAAGTTTCTAGACACCAGCTTAATCAGAGAAGTCCAGTACTCGGATTGACTCTCTAACGTCATCCTAGTAAAAAAAGTAATAAAAAATGGTGGATGTGCGTCAACTTCATCAATGTCAACAAAGTCTACCCAAAAGACAGTTTCTCTTTACTTAGGATCGACTTATGGGTGGACTCGACTTCTGGACACGAGCGACTAAGCTTTATAGACGTGTACTCGAGCTATAACCAGATTTGGATCAGCCCCAAGGATGAGGAGCACACCTTGTTCATGACCGATGAAGGCATCTATTGCTATAGGGTCATGCCTTTCGATCTAAAAAATAAAGGTGCCACCTATTAATGGCTCGTGAATAAGATATTCGAAAAGCAGATCGACTACAATATGGAGGTGTACATTGACAACATACTCATCAAGTGTAAGATCAACAACGACCATATTTGTGACCTGGCTGAGTCCTTCGAGATGCTCCGTGCACACCAGATGAAGTAAAATCCTTCAAAGTAAGTCTTAAGAGTATCCTTAGGAAAGTTCTTTGGTTTTATTATCTATCAATGAGGGATCAAAGCAAACCCAGAGAAGATCAAAACCCTTACAAACATGTCTCTACCGTGAAGTGTCACGGAAGTCCAGAGGCTAACTTGACGATCGGTAGCCTTGTCTCCATTCTTGGAAAAATTAGAGCATAAGTATCAGCCTTTCTTTAAGGCTCTGAGGGGGACTAATGCAAATGGATTCCAATAAATTACAGAGTGCCAGGTAGCTTTCGATGAATTAAAATAGTACCTGGCTAGTCCGCCGTTACTAACGTCACCTAGGGACGGAGAAGAGTTGTACCTCTACTCGGCGGTATCAGAGGTGGCACTCAACTCTATTCTCATTCGCCAAGACTCTAGCTCTCAGCAACCGGTCTACTATGTGAGCAAAACGTTGACCGGCGTAGGGACATGCTACTTGCGTGCTAAGAAGTTGGATTTAGCACTTGTCTTCTCAGCCCATGAGCTAAGATTGTATTTCCAGGCTCATTGCATGGTTGTCCTGACAGACTAGCCACTGAAGGGAATCCTCTAGAAACATGGCGTTTCTAAACGGCTGGCTAAGTGGGTCATCGAGTTGGGAGAGTTTGACATCGAATTCTGGCCCAGGACACCCATCAAAGGGTAGACCTTGGTGGACTTCATCATCAAGACCATGACCCCAATTGTTAATGAGCACCCCACAGAGGACACGAGTCACCACCCAAAAGAGACAGAATGGGTTCTCAACGTGAACGGTTCATCTATGAGTTCATGCAGTGAAGCTAAAATGGTCCTAAGGACCCCAGACAGGTTTGAGATGAAGTACTCCATTAAACTCAACTTTTCGACCACAAACAACATCATAGAGTACAAATCTCTGCTGGCCGAATTACGACTAGCTAAAGAGTGCTCAGCTAGGCGGCTAACCGTCTACAGTGACTCAGAGTTAATTATTAACCAAGTCAATGGGACCTTTGAGATGTGCAACCTTCTCTTGGCCAAAAACCTAGCTAAGGCGAAGGATGCCGTACGGAGATTAGACAAGCTGAACCTAGTCCATGTCCCCGGAATTGAGAATTTGAAGGCCAGCCGATTTGCCAGAGCAGTAGCGACCAACGATCCAAAGCAGCACTCGAGAGACATGAGGGAGATTTTAAGTACTCCCAGTATGGAGGAACAGGAAGTGATGCAAGTTTTTGACGTCAAAAACTGGATGACACCTTACTGGAGATATTTGGTGGACAGAATATTGCCAAAGAACGAGGATGAAGCTAAGCGGATCAGGAAGATGGCCAGTTGGTACACTAAAATTAGTGGATGGCTCTATCGTTGTGGTTACTCAACTCTGTACCGGTGGAGTCTTGCTCCTGAGGAGGCCGACTATGCTTTGAGCGAAGTCTACCTTGGGATATGTGGATCATAGACTGGTGGCAAGAACCCAGTATTCAAGGTCATACGTTAGGGATATTACTGGCCAATGATAAAGTAGGATGCCTTGGAGTTCATGAAGAAGTGTGAGAATTGCCAACTTCATGACAATATTCACCACCAGCCACATGCAAAGTTGAGATCCCTCCAAGCTCCTTGGCCTTTTGCACAATGGGGGCTTAATATTCTCGACCCATTTTCCATCGCGATTGGGCAAATGAAGTTTATCATCACAGGCATTGACTACTTCACCAAATGAGTTGAGGCCACCCCACTAGCCAAGATCACTGAACACAATACCTTAGAATTTATCCGTTAGAGCATAGTGTGCAGATTTGGCATTCCTAAGGTCATCGTGACTGACAATGGAATCTAATTTTAGGGAAAATATTTTACCAAGTATTACACCAATTTCGGCATCAAATTGGACTACACTTCGTGAAAAGAATGTTTTCGTTATTTAATCGCACAATAAATATTTTGACCCCCACAATAAATTAACTGAAGTAATACAAAATTAAATATTCAATACACGTAAATAATATTTGTGTCTAGATAATACGAGCGATACGAGCATAAAAATAAAGCAACAATAATACTAAAAAGACAAGCTTTTTAGTGACGAAGGAAAAACTCGATACCGATAGTAATCGAGAAAAATCCTCCAAGCTTGAACAGTCAGGGAAGAAATGCACTATGAAAATTAACTTACAGACCTGGTGGTAACAACGTGCTAACCTGTCCGACTTACTCCCATCTTGTGATCCCTACCAAGGAACTCATTGGATTTGCCTACGGTAACAGAACCGGACACCTTATGGACTTTACGTCAATCTCCCCTCTCACGAACTGCTTGAAGAACCAAATGCCACTGGAACCCCGTGTTCTCCCCACCACGTAGTCACGAAGGTTACACAACAAAAAGAGATGTAAATAGGAGACCATGATGAGAAGAGAAAACATTGTCAACGAAGCATAAGAAAGATGGCTTTGCAAGAGAGAAAACCTCCTCAAAATTTTGCCGGAAGAGTTAGGGTTTAAAGAAACATAAGACATATATATATATGGAGCCAAAAATTATTTCAAAAATAAGGAGCCGTTAGGCACATAAAGGGCCGTGCCGCTTGAGAGCTCGATGGGCGCTAGCTAGGGTTCGGGGTAAATGGTCCGCACCGCTCGAGCGCCCATCCAGCGCTTGGCGAGCACTACGTAGGGCTTGGAGAAGATGTGCTTGGGCGTTCAAGCATTCATTGGGTGCTCATTGAGCGCCTGGTGCGTGGGGCACACCAAGATGGCGCCTCGGGCACCCTCTCTGTGACAGGGTGAAACAAAACTACAGGAAGGTGTGAACACTGAGATTTGACGATGAAACCCTTCAAGCATGAAATTGATGAAAATCTTCCAAGTAGATATATGTCACAGATACCAAACGAGCCTACAAGAGACCAAGAACTAATCCCGACACAGTAACAAAATATGCCTAACAATATCCCCTTTGGCAATTCCGTGACACAATCCATAAAATAAATATAAAGAAAATACAGGAGAATTACGGGATCAGAGACTATCGAGATAGAATCTGTGTACATAAAAATCTAGTCCTAGTAAAAGAAACACATAAATATAATAAAATACAAGACGCATTGAGACAATTAACACGGTACAATGAATTACAAAACTCCAAACTTCAGAAGTGGCTACCTACTGTGCACCAGGGAAAAATGGTTATTCCTGGACAGACACAGTTAGTGCATAAATACAACAGTAGGAGGTAAATACACATAAAATGAAACAATATACCATAAACACAAAAACTTCCCCTAGCAGAAATTGTCCTGTCTCCCCCTATCAAGAATAATCTCACGTGAAAGCTCCCCCTAGTAGAAATAGTACCATCTCCCACTATCAAGAATAATCTCCCCCTATCACCACATAGTGCGACACGTCTCTATGGCATAGTCTACTCCCCCTTCTTGTCACGAATAACAAAAGGGTAATGGAGCTCACTCTTCTTGATCCACAATTTCTTGCCATATTTTGTGGCGTTGCTTAAATTTATCACTTGATTATTTAGATATTGGATGTGGTGAATGAGATGCTCTATCTTAGAGTTTTGCTGAGACTTATTTTGACGTAAGGAGATGAGGCAGTGGAGAAGAATATGGCCAAAAATTCCACATCCATGGCACATTGGAACAAATTTGGCATAGCCATAAGAAGGGTATGTTTGCTACCTGGTGAAATTAAGACGAAACTTTTTCATACTCGTTAAGTTTTGATGGTTTTGTGTATTAGCACTCTTCTTTGGAGAACCAAGTCACCTCGGACAGGCGATGGACTGTTTTGTCTAGGAAGGGATGTGGGTTGGACAAATATAGTTTTAGAAGTATCAGTGGATTTTAAATTATTTTTAGAATGACCTAACTCGATTTTATTTCCTCTTATTTTTTCCAAACTAAGCATATGGTCTAACTTTTTAGACCCATTTGAAAATTATTTTAAATCATTTCCTCAAGAGTTGTGATTTTTTTAGTAAATAAACTTTTTAATTTCTCAACTTCTTAAACTTTTGTATCTAACTCAGATTTTAGAGCTAGTTTTTCTTTTTTCATTTTAGTCAGTTTGGACTTCAGTGGCACATTCGCTTTTTTAACTTGAAGGCATTCTTTAAATAATTTTTCTTAAGCAACCTGAAGGTCGTAAGATTAGATTTTGACTTGTTCTTAGAGTCATCAAATAGCTTAAGACTTGCCTCTAAATGATCATTATTTTCACACATTAAGGTCATAAAGGCTATGTACTTGACAGGGCTATCTTCAAAGTATTTTTTAGTCTCTTCTTATTCATCATTGCTTAAGATCACATTAACTTTATAGGCTTAACCTTGTTGGCGTTTAAGGTTTGGGCATTCGTCATGATAATGACTAAAACCTATACACTAGTGTCATTGAATACTTTGGATACTTTTAGATTTAGATTCTTTAAATTTACGTGGCCTTTTGTATTAGATTTCAGAGTTCGTTTTAAATTCACATTTGGTAAGTCAGATGAAGATTTGTTTTTCTTCAAAAAATTTTCAACATTTTTAACAAATGTGGTAAAATCATCATCGCTATTCGACTCCTCATCGGAGTCATGATCTCTCTTTTCCCTAACGGATTTTAGGGCAATTGATTTTTGCTTCCTTAACTGTGAAAGTGTGTACACATAAGTTTGGAGGGATCCTACAAGTTCTTCGATCTTCATTTTATCAAGGTCTTTACTTTCTTCGATAGCGGTTACCTTAGGTCTAAACTGTTTAGGGAGTGATCTAAGAACTTTTCTAACAATTCTAATTTCAGGGATTCATTCTCCTAAATTAAACGTAGAATTCATAATATCGTTCAACTGAGCATAGAATTCATCAAAAGTTTCCTCATCTTTTATGCAAATTTCTTTAAATCTAGTGGCTAGTATTTGCAATTTTAAATTTTTGACAAGTTTGGTTCACTCATGAGTTATTTTAAGTATTTTCCACATGTCTTTTACAATCTCTTACATAGATATGTGTTTAAACTCTTCATGAGATACGGCTATGAAAATAGCATGTAATCCATTACTGTTCATATTACACGCATCAAGTTCATCTTTTGACCATGAAGACAGAACTTTTGGTTCATCATCACTTTTTGGTGGAATCTATCCAATTTGGGTTCTAACCCATCTTCGCTCATCCATAGATTTGAGGAAGGCTCTCATCCGAACTTTCTAATTGGCATAGTTGCTCCCATCAAAGAAGGGAGGTACGAAGAGCGATCCACTCGTATACATCTAGATCGGGGGTCGTGGATTGGGGTAAGTTTCTGATACTAATTGAAAAGAACATTTTTGTTCTTTAATCGCACAATAAATATTTCACCGCCATAATGAATTAAAGAAAACAATACAAAATAAAATATTTAAAACACGTAAAGAATATTTGTGTCTAGATAATATTAGCGATACGAGTATAAAAATAAAGCAACAACAATACTAAAAAGATAAGCTTTTTGGTGACGAAGAAAAAACTCGATACCCACGGTAATCGAGAAAAATCATCAAGGCTTCAACAGCAAGGAAAAAATACAATCTAGAAATCAAGTTACAGACCGGATGATAACTACATGCTAACCTAATTGACTTACTCCTGTTTTATCATCCCTATGAAGGAACTCTTTGGATTTGACCATGGCAACGGAACCGGATGCTTTCCGACGTTCACGTCAATCTCCCCTCTCACGAACTACTTGAAGAACCAAATGCCACTGAAACCTCGTGTTCATGCCATTGACGTAGACATGAAGGTTACACAACAAAAAGAGATGTAAATAGGAGACCACGATGAGAAGAGAAAACTTTTTCAATGGAGCAGAGCATTCGTATCAAGTTTTCTCAATAATAGAGTATAAGAAAGATGGTTTTGCAAGAGAGAAAAGCTCCTCAAAATTCTGCGGGAAGAGTTAGGGTTTAAAGAAACATAAGACATATATATATATGGAGCCAAAAATCATTTCAAAAATAAGGAGCCATTAAGCACATAAAGGGCCGCGCCGCTCGAGCGCTACTCAAGCGCTCGGCAGGTGCTGGCTAGGGTTCGGGGTAAATGGTCTGCGCCGCTCGAGCACCCATCCATTGCTCGATGAGCGCTGCGTAGGGTTTGGTGAAGATGCGCCCAGGCGCTCGAGCATTCATCGGGCGCTCATTGAGCACCCAGTTCACAAACTTACTCCCTGCAGGCACTTATCAAGCGCTCGGTGCGTGGGGCACGCCTAGATGGTGCCTCAGGCACCCTCCTGGGGACGCGGTGAAACAAAATGATAGGAAGGCATGAACACTGAGATTTGACGATGACGACCTTCAAGTATGAAACTGATGAAAATCTTCCATGCCGATATATGTCGTAGATACCAAACGAGCTGACAAGAGACCAAGAACCAATCCCAACACGGTCACAGAATATGCAAACTAAAAATATGCCTAACACTTCGGTAACATACTTCAAAGAAAACGAATAGGTGGAGGTCACTAACTGTACACTACTCCACGGTCTGAAGGCCATGCTGGAGGACGCAGGGGGCTCTTTGGTCGATGAGCTGCCCTCCGTCCCATGATCAAACCGGGCGACTCTAAAGGAACCAATCCACGAGACACCCTTCAGTCTCTATTACGGGATTGAACCGGTAATTCTGGTTGAGATCGGGCTCCCAAGTCTTTGGATCAAAGCCTTCGACCCATATGGTAACTCCCAGAAGCTTAAGGAATACCTAGACTTACTGGAGGAAGCTTGTGATGCTGCTAGGATGCGGACTACAGCCTACCAGCAATGAGTCACCGACTATTAATAACAAGAAAGTGAAAGCGTGGAAATCAAAATTTGGGACTTGATCTTACGAAGCATAGAGGTTATGGGCAAGACCATCAACCGAAACAAACTTTCTCCTAATTGGGAAGGTTCTTTTCTGGTATCAGCTGTCCTGCGGAATGGAGTATACAAACTCCAAACTCAGAATGACAAGTTAGTCTTACGGATGTGAAACATGATCAACCTAAAGTGTTACTTCCAATGAGGACCCAGGTAGGTCATTTGTGTGGCATAAGCATGCTTGTAACATTACATTTTCATTAATAAAAGAAAAGTTCTTTTCCACTTGCATTATGTTGTATATTGTTTCTCTCCTTTTCTTTTCAACATGAATACTTGTTTGCAAGTTGCACGAAGTAAATGACCCAAACTATCCCTAAGTCGGGTAGGTTTTTACCCGTTCATAATTAAACCATAGTCATCCAGCCGGCTTGTGAGTGGTCAAATTAAACCCTAGTCATCCAGGTGGCTCATAAGCGGTTGAATTAATCCCTGGTCATCCAGGTGGCTCATAAGCGATGGAATTAAACATTGGTCATCTAAGTAGTCTATTCACAGTCTAACTCTCAACCGTAGGGTGCTTAAGCAGCACACGTGATGACCTCCTCCAATAGGAGTTAACGCTGTCAGTCTATAATGGCCAACATCCCAGAAGCAAGTGTTTCGTCCAAAGCCGGCCACCCAAGATCAAACATAGGCAGTGCCACTCAAGCATTAACTCACGATCGGCTTGATACAACTTCAAGATTCACCCTGATGTCTCTTTAAAGACTTAAGTCCATCTAAGAGCATAGCAAGCGTCTCCAATGTTGCGAGACAGATGGCCATCTTGCACAATATGCACCAAGTAGGCCAGCTAATATAAAGGGCAAATAGCTAAAAGAACAGCTAATGAAAGGGAAGTCATGTAAAATAATTATTTTATTAATAAAAAAATAATGCTTACAAATTACATAAATAGGCAAAAAATAAAGTGCACAAAATCTAAAGAGCAGAGCTCCCTAGAGGAGGTGGGAGAGGCCCTTGCACCTTCTGAGACTAGTCCACGATGCTCTCACATCACCGGGCAGTATGGTTCACTAGGTCAGTGATACCAATAGGAAAATTAGAATCCACTAGATGGACGATGTGGCAACAAATGTTGATGCCTTCTCATAATCGTGCTATGCCCACAGCGTCTGAGAGACCTCATGAGGGTGTATGCAAGTGGATAGCTTATTCTCTAACGAAGCTATCTTTCTCAAGAGTTCATCAGTGTGCCCTAAAGTTCTGAAAGCCTCTTCTTCCAGTCTAGCATTTTTTGCTCTCAACTCAGACAATTTTGATTGGAGAACGGTCTTCCCCTCCTCGTTCTGGACTCTCAGTAGATCCACCTACTCCTCAAACTAAGAAATCTCCTCCTCACAATCCTGGATCACCAGGTCCCAGTGGCACAATCCCTTGCCCACTACGCCCATAACTTTTGTCTCTTACCAAAAATTAAATGAGTTAAACCATAACAGAAAAGGAAGAAATAATGGAAGCCCCAAAAAGTTACCAGCAAGACTTTTTCCTGCTCCTCACTGGCCTGCTCCATGACCTTAGGGCTCATAATGGAGGACTGGGAGTGACAGCCTCCTCAGCACGCTCTGCTAAAGTCTCAGTAATAATCTCCTCCTCCAACTCAGCACTGAGGTCTGCCGCCTCAAGAAACTCTTCGGCGGTTAGCTCATTAGGCATAGGAAACAGCTCTAAATTTGGCTCCTCCAGCTTTGCACACTGCTCATCTGCCAGCTCCATCCTAGAAGCTATAGGCGGCTGCTCTATCAGCACGAATTGAGTCGTTAAGCCCATCAACTGTGGTAACGCAATGACCACACCACTTGCAGCGGCGCACAACATGGCATCGTACTCCTCCACAGCCTCCTGTACTCCTGAGTGCTCTTTAGCTCTAGCAAGTTGTGTGACAGTTATATAATCTGTCTCGGCGGAGGATGAGGAAGAAGAAGGCACTATCGTTGTAGCCCTTTTTTACCTTGGACTGTTGGGAGTATCACCGGTGGAAGGTGCGCCGGCAACACCAATGGAAATGGTTCCAGCCTTCCTCTTGCGCTGTGAGGAATCCAGTGGCAGTCTGATCTTTTGGACTAGAGATCGAGGTCTCCAATGAGCCTTCTTGGATTCCCCTTGGAAACTAAATGATCCCTCCTAAACTCGTCGAGGTATATCCTCACCAATGCTAGCAATGGCTCCATGGCCTCCACCTCGGCATTCTTGGGCATCTCAGTGAAAATCATGGGGACCTTACCCTAATCCCAGGACAAGGGCTATGAGTCACTGATGCACATGGAGAAGTAGCGGTCCTAATTCTTCAGCAACTCGTAGATCGCCTCACTGACGGGAAGGTCTCTGGAGGACAGAAAGATCCAGTTCTCACTCTGAGTGAATCAAAACATCACCTTAACGGCCTCCTTCATTAACATTTGTGCATTAACACACGGCATTTTCATGGAGCTGTGCGATGGAAACTTGGAGCGCTGTAAAGATGTCCAACAGCTCCTTTGGAACCAGGATGCAAAGCCTACTCCTTAGGTGAGCCTCGTACACAATGATGCAGCCCCTAGGAGGGAAGCAGACCTTGTTGTGCTCACTGGGCATCACAGGGACATTCTCATGTGGAATGTTGAACTCCATGTACAACTCTCTTACCTCATTAGGGTAATAACAGATACAATATCAACAATAGAATGAGCCATAGAAACGAAGGTAAGAAAAGCTGGAGAGACTTATGTGGACATTTAGCGAGAGAAAGTTGAACGGATGAATTGGTTTTGTAAAGGCACACAACTATTGGCAAGGCAACGCCTCAAAAAAGCACACCCATTATGTTGGACACGTGTCACAACTGGAAAAGGCACAGTCAAATCAGATCTCCTATAGAATTACTTACTAGGATCATAAATTCGCTGCGTGTTGACACATGGTAGACTTTTTGTCTGACAGTCCGACGTTATGATGGTGAGTCATTTTAATTTTCACAAGTTCTCTAGATTTTGGCCAGAGCGGTCAATGAATTTGGTCAATACTGCTTTCCTCACAAGCTCTCTTGATTTTGGCCAGAACAGTCAATGATCCGATCAATGCTGCTCTTCACGCTTAGTTCTCTGGATTGTGGCAAAAATGGTCAATAAATTCGATCAATATTGCTGTTCCTATCGAGTTCCCAAGATTCTTACCAGAATGGTCAGTGAATTTGGTCAACATTTCTTGCAGTTCAGATCCCTAAATCTTGGTGTTACAATCAATAGCCGCAAGCGACATGACTAACTGATCAAGTACCATTGTCAGTTTCAAGCCATCTCGAGTAAGTTGGCCAACCAAAAACATCCCAGACCACTAGCGTGGAGAGTTAGTGAAGGGGATGCTAGTAACGGGCTACCCACAAAGGAGGAAATGACCTAAATCTACGACGGCTCAATTCTGCCTGGATGCTCAACGCTTTCGTAAACAAGATGAAAAGTAAGTGGGCTGGTGGAGACCCAAGAGCAAGATGGCCCATTAAATCTTAGAATGGTCAATACTGTCGTTGACCAGAGAGATGGCCAGCAGACCAGCTAGGGCCCAGGATGCCCACAGCCCAAGCAGTAATTGGTCCATGTGTCTATCTCAGAGCCACAATGGTCATCTTCCCTAATTTCCTACCACTCTAAGAAGGCAAGCTCCACTGTAACGGTCATCTCTAAAATCAGTGCACATCCCAGGATAAAGGCGTCAAAATTTGTACGTTGTTTGCTAGAAACCCTACTAGTTACAAAACACAGAAGGAAGGATATTAATTTCTTGGACCGTTACAGGTAGAAATGCACTCATGCCTACGCCGAAGAAGGCAACAATCCTTAGTAGAGCAAGGACATCCAATCCTTCTGCGTAAGGAAGGCAGCCCAGGGCCATGGTTATAAAAGGCTATGAAAGCTCCCTTCAAATGCACACTCTCAAAAAGGCACTAAAACTCCCTCAAAAAGCCTTCAAGCAATCTCAAGCTCTCAAAAGATCTTAATCTCTCTCGAGCCCTCTAGCGCTCTCTCTCTCAGCTTTCAGTTCTTAACAAATTTTGAACTGAGAAGTTCTGCTCCTTACGAGCAACCACATAAGTCACTCACCCTATAAGCGTATTTCCGCCTACACAAAACACTCATCAGCATTCATACTATATATGCTACATCCACCTTCTTATTTCGTAAAGTCAATTACTGGCTTGAGCGTCGAAATATTTTCGGTGGGACCAAATTTCACCACCACTTAACCTATTGTTTGAAGTTGTGGTGTGTAGAACCCAAAACAAAGTGAACAGATACTGAAATCTAACGGACTGTTCAACCCGCATCTGTTCAAGTTTGGATCTAAGATACATCAATACTATTTTTTATATTTTTAAATTATTTTTTAATATAATTTTTTTATTCAATAAAGCTCAATTTAATGTATAAAAAGTGCCATAGTCCTCCTTTACTCCAGTGGCAATGGCAAGGGATAGTGACAATTGTGCACTTCATTTATGAGATGCAGACATGCCTCGTTACTTTTGATTTAGGGAAATCATCTTAGTTTCCACATCTCTCCGAAAATAAAAAAATATTTATTATTTCTTTTTTATTTACAAACACAATTTAAAAAAAAGTTTTAAGTATAATTAAATGAACATATTCCTTTTCCAATCAAAAACATCTTAAATGTAAAATAATTAAGATTTTACTTAGTGGATAAATTACTTTCACATTTAATAATAGATTACAATATGAGTTGGTGTTCATTGACTAGGATGTTGTTGACTCCATGTTCATTGATTAGCATTCCATCAACGAAGATAACAACATGATTGACCAAATGAAAAAAATTGTCAAGAAAATCATAAATTACATTATAGGAATGAGTATCTTAATGTGTATCTAACAATTAACAAGCCATTTGATAGGATTTGGGTCACTCCCATGTAAAAAGTATGCAATATGGCCACGAGTGGAAGAGGGGTTGGAATGGTTACACTTGACTAGAGTGGAAGCTGGAATTGCTACACTTGGCTAGAATGGAAGAAATTCCGAAGATGTTCATAAGGCTAGTGAAGATCTTAAGGCCGGAGAGATGAAAACTTACCAAAGAGGTGCCGCCAAGGTAGAGTTACAAGTCAAGTCAAATTCTAATGTTCGAGATTACAACTGATGGCCGAAGACACTAATTGAAGGACGAGGGTGCTAGTGATGGCCGAGGACACTAGTGATTGCTATGGACACTAGCTGGTGGCCGAGGACAACTTGTTTGGAAAAGCTATTCATCTATAAAGACTACATAAATAGATTTGCAGAAAATTGAGTTGACTTTCAGAATTGGTAATCGATTCTACAGAGCAAGTCAATTGCCTTTAGTAGAAAGACGATTTTGTAGAGTAAGTGGTAGGCTCTGTAGTACACGTAACTGCCTTACAGAGCAAATGGTCGTCTGGTGCCTTATATATGTATTTATGCAAAATGTGAGAGTTGAGTGTGAGGAGAAGAAACACAAAAAAATAAGAAGTTGTACTTTACTCTTGTTGTTACCTATTCTTCGAGGGTTTGTGTAATCAAGGGTTTTTGTAACCATATTTTAAATAATAAAATTTTCATAAATTAAGTATCTCATAATTTTCTCTCTATTATTTAGAAGAGGATTTCCACATAAATTGTGTATTCTCTGTTCTCCCTTTTTCTTATGTTTTGTGCGTGTGCATTCATCATCATTATCCTCTCGATTTTACCATCCGACCGACACCCCTTTTTTAATAAGTGGTATCAGATATATCATTGGGGGACCTCTAAGTTGTGGCTGTATTATTGAAGTAATAAGCCTCTATTGGTAGGATATATTGATGCTGATATGGCCAGTGATATTGACTCCCAAAAGTCCACTTTGAGATTCCTAATTAAGTTCGTCGGAGGGTCTATTTTCTAGGAGTCAAAACTGTAGAAGTGTGTTGCTCTGTTAACAATTGAGGTGCAGTTGATTGCTATGATTGAGGCCAATAAGGAGATGCTCTGGATGAAGAAATTCATCCAGGAATTTGGTTTCAAATAGGAAAAGTATTTAGTTCTTTGTGATAACAAAAGTAAAATATACCGTTGTAGGAACTCCTTATTCTACTTTAGATCAAATTATATTGATATTCAATATCATTGAGTGAGAAATGTCATTGACTCTGGGTTACTATCACTTGATAAAGTCCAGACTGAGGAGAATGGATCTGATATGATGTCCAAGGCACTATTGAAAGGGAAGCTTGAGACTTGCTAAGATATGGCAGGACTAATGGATATCGTTCTCCTACAGTTATAAAGGAAAGTTTGTTAGGATTTAGGTCACTCTCACATGGGATGTTTGCGATGTGGCCTCGAGTGGAAGAGTGGTTAGATTGGTTACACTTAGCCAGAGTGGAAGAAAGGCCAGAGTTGTCACACTTGGCCAGAATGGAAGAAATTCCAAAGTGGAATTCCAGAGAGGTTCATAAGGCCAGAGAGGATCACAAGGTCGAAGAGATGAAAACTTACAGAAGTGGTGTCGTCAGGATAAAGTCACGAGTCAAGTCAAATATTGATGACCGAAGACTCCGATTGATGGCCAAAGACACTAATTGAAGGTCGAGGATCCTAGTGAAGGTCGAGGACACTAGTGATGGCCAAGGACATTTGTGAAGGCTAAGGACACTAGTGATGGTCGAGGACACTAATGATGGCCGAGGACACTAGCTGATGGTCGAGGATAGCATGTCTAGAAAAGCTAGACATTTGTAAAGATTGCGTAGATAGTTTTACAGAAAATGAAGTTGATTTTCAGAGTTAGTAGCTGACTTTATATAGCATGTCAGCTGCCCACCATGTAAATGCAATTTTATAGAGTAGATGGTAGGCTCTATAGTACACGCAACTGCCTTGTAGAGTGGATGGTCATCCAGTGCCTTATATATGTATATATGCAGAATGCGAGAGTAGAGTGTGAGTCGAAGAAACACAGAAAGACAAGGAGTTGTGCTTTACTCTTAGTGTTGTCTGTTCTTTGAGGGTTTGTATAACCACGAATTTTTGAACTAAATTTTACATAGTAGGTGTTCTCCCTCTTATTCAAAATAGGGTTTCCTCATAAATTATATGTTCCCAATTTTTTTCTTTTTCCTCTATTGTGTGTGTGTGTATGTTCATCATCATCATCCTCTTGGTTTCACTGTCTAACCGGCACCCATTTTTCAACACCATTTTAGGTAGGGAAAGTAAGGTGATCTTACGAGATAGGTGGGCCACACATGACCTTCCATGCTAATGGAGTTGTATTCTTGACATAACTTAGAATGGCTTTATCATGTAAGTTGTCTAATCTACAGTCCATTACATCTACTTTATTGATTTATTTTTATAATAATATCTGATTGTAATAGACTTGATGTATTATTGTACAAATTATTAAGCCACTCGATCTTTTATTGCGTATCAAATTGAAGCGGATCTGATCTCCATCTCTGTTAACCTGAACCCTACGCACCATAAACCATAAATAAGATGTCAGAGGATTGGCAAAACTCACTCTTCGATTTATTTTCTGATACTCAAATTAAAAATATTTCTAAAAGAATAGAAAGATGTAATGAGGATGCAAGACAATGTAAAGATGCACATATGCAGAGGATGTGAGAGGAGAACTGAGCTCTTGTAATGTGTTCGACAGGTAGCAGTTTCAAGGTACTCGGACGGCAAGGCTTTGATGTGTTGCACTCGATAGTGGCTTATTAGGGTGTGCTCGACAAGGAGCGGCTTAAAAGGAAAGAGAAAGAGCTGTGTTAGGGAAAGAGAGGTTGGTTCTTCCTTAACTCTTGTATCTTATTTGAGGGTTGATTCCATTGGAGGCCCTTTTTTCCATGAAGGCGAAGGATGTTTGTAATATTTTGTGGATAAGGCTTTGGCGCCAAGGCTTGTGATAAGCGTCTAGCTAGGATTTTTCGTCCTGTCCCGACGAGGGTTGTAGCCACTGTGTTAGTCATCACCTTGCATTGGTGATGTGACTGCTGTGGGTTGTGGTCGACATTGGCTAGACTAGTCCGGCATAGATTGGTTAGAATTGCTCCTGGCAAGCGAGCGAGGTATCTCTTTAGGGTTGACTTTGACCACCATTAGCTAGTGGCTTCCATGTCGGTGACTTATGCGCTGCCAGACTGTCGTTCTTAGCAATAAGGTTGACCTAAGCCATGATTGGTTGAGTCACAGAGGCTATCTACTGGTCCTGATCCATTGTTTTTCCTAGGCCTACTGCTGGTGGATGGGTTGGTTGGGCGGTTTCTTGGGCTTTGCTTTGCATTGGGATTCATTGACACCAGTGAGCTAGCTACTGGATCAGCCTGAGTCATAATTGGACCCATCACTAACTCATCATGCCAGGGAGTTGGGCCTCTCTAGCCCCCAGTATGTCAAATGATGGGACGTTGCCTGCTACACTTGCTCACACATCCCTTCTCGAGACACCTCAGTCGTTAATTTTCAAGGACTGCGCTCCTTCCCTAGGCGTCTTGTAGCTTTTCATACTTTGACTCACAGATTTGATGCTATGTTTTGAAAGATTTTGTTCTGAACCAACGCCTAGCATTGATTCCTTATCGATCATTGGCAAATGCATCCTTTCACTGGGAGCTTGCCAACCTTCTCCTCTGGCTATAATTGGAGGGGCTTCTTACTCTTTGCCTTAAGGTTAATCCTCACACCAGCTAAGTAATGTGGGAGCTCGATATCATCTTGTGCCCTCCAATGCCTCACAATGGGATCAGATGGAGCTCTAAAAAATTTGAAGATGCGCTTGCCGCACATGGTATTGCCTCTGCTCAGGCTGTTCTTGTGCAACTCCGACCATACTTTGTCTGTTTTTGTGTTGCCATGCATGACAACTCAGTTGTAGGGTCCTTTTTACTTTCCACCTCTTGTCAGTATTTGGATGTCTTCCTCTGAAGGAGTCCTCGGAGGGAAAGAATTTCCCATGATTCTCTTGGATCTAGGGAAGTGGCCTTGCCCAAGGTTTCTTCTATGGGGGTCATTGTCGGAGCTTGCTAGAGGTGGAGTTTTTGAAGGGGAAGCTTCTCTGACATTGGCGGAGGTGTTTTGTCTTTCATTGTTAGAGTAATACTTCCCATTCATCTCCTATGGCACCTAATTTTTAGTTTGGACATTCGATGGGTAGGTATAGGAAGTCTGTGTGGTGTTTCATTCGTGGCTACCCTCCCTACACGTGTCTTCCTCGAACCAATATCTAGGCGTGTGATGCCATTTTTTGCCCCATGTATTTTGCATTGTTTCTTCTACCATTTACTTTTACCGATGTAAGCTTTGTACTTTGTAAAAAAATTTAATGAATGAAACTTCCCAGTATTTGCTTTTTACTAGAGCTTCAGGAGTCTTGTCTTCTTATCTCCTTGCATGACTTAATGATTGGAGAGCCTTTGTGTTGTTGTGTGTGATCTAGCATTCGATAGTCAGACAAAATGGGCAACCGGTGGCTCAGGTTTTTGACGATCGGGCTCCCGATTGGCTGTGCCAAGCGCTTGGTTGTGAAACCAGTAGGGTAGATCGACATTAAGCCAACCAAGATGACACGCAGTTTACTTCTTGCCTTGGAAAATGGAGCATTAGGGGGTCACGGTCTTGTCCATCGAAACGTCATCATGCATTGATGGCGATGGAAGACGCTACCCCGTCAGGTCATGATGACAATTAGTGAAAAGACGTGGCGACACCACGTGTCATTACTGCTGTAGAGGTGTGTCGCTTCCATGCCTTTGTAAGATATTGTTTTTGGTGGGGGTGTCACCAATTTAAGCGTTAGTCCCCAAGCCATTTCTTCATCTCTTCGAGGGCATTATTGCTTCAATGAGCTCCACTTCCTTGCCAATTCGAGCAACTTCTAAATGGCTTCACAGAGTGTCTCTGCCATCCGATTGACCATGTTTGTTCGGAATGTGGAGGTTATGATCGGCAAGGGCTACTTTCTTGGCTTCATCTCATTCATGGTTCTTAGTGTTGGTGAGGCAGCTTGCTCTCCTCCTTGTGAATTCAGTACCATTTACAAGGAGAATCTCTGAGTTGGCATCTGAATCCCGGTTCAGAGGCAACTTCATGAGATTCTGGTGTCCCTAGGGATCCCCATGGCTTGCCTACTCCCCGACGCTGTCTGGTATTTGGTTACCCTGTTCTCTTTCTTTCATGCTAGGGGGATCACCCTTGATGCTTGGGCCTTGAAGGTGCTCCTCCATATTAGACAAGAGGGTGATTGAGTTTCCTTTGTTTCTCACATGCAGTTTCAACTGAGCGGGATGAGGCTAGGGCCATTGGAGGGTTGGAAGTCTCACTTCTTCTTGGAAGTCAAATTTGATTGGCAGGTCCTAAACAGATGGAGTCGAGTCAACAGCTTCTACGTCGTAGATCTCCTACGGCATGAGGTGGAGGTGGGCCAACCGCTGATGGCTCTGGTTAAACATCATCCTGATGTCCTCTGCATTATTGAGGACTGGGTATCCAAAGGGGCCCTGGCGGGAGGAGTGGAAGAGGTCTTGTCAGGAGAGGGCAAACCCTCTCACTTGCGGACTTCCCCTAAGGAGCCGTTGGGCAGATCGTGCAGTGGGGAAAGATACCGAATGCTTTTGGAGGCCCACACTTAGGCTCTGGGTCAGATAACTTCTCTTGAGGATGATCTTGAGAGGACCCAACGAGAACTTGTTGACCATAGGCATGAGTACGCTCTGCTCATGGGTGAGCCCTAGCCTTTCGTGTCATTAGTGGATAGTCAGGAGTCTATGCCAGGCAGAACGAGTGGTCAAAGACTCAAGGTTGCCATTCTGGCAGGCCGTAGGTAGGGTCTCCTCTTCCTCTTTTCCTTTTTTTATTAGGTGTAATGATGGAATTTTAATGAGATACCTTCATTACCTTGAGCAATGTCATATGACAAGCACTGTATCTTTAGGCCATCTGGCTTCCGGCGAGGCCATACACTATCATAATTGCTGCTGCGGCTAGTAGGGTGTGCATCCCTATGGGCCTGCATTTCCAAATTTATTGTGGTAGGACTATTTGATTGACTGGTAGCATTATGGGTGCATGGCATCCATGCCCAGGAAATTAAGGCACGAGGCTATCTTAACTGATGGTGGGAAGGAATGAGCCACGATGCCCATGGGACTGACAGGCGTTACCGCCATTTTGGGGCAGATGTTCGATTTCCCATGTGATGTCGCTATGGGACTAGGTTTTTTGCCTACTTAAACTGCATGACCCGCACCATTTCCTACATGTTGCTTCGGTCTTCAAACCACAGTGTACCTCTCTTCATCTACTTCCTCTTCGTACTTCACCAACCATGGTTTTCTACAGAGTTAGAGCGATTCGATCGATTTTCTCTACCGATGACGTCCGGTTGTTGCTCTCTGGGTTTGGGATTTCGAAGAGCACAACATTTTTACTATGGGGCAAAGACGCAGGGCCTATTCTCTGCCGTAGGGCTTCATCATAGTGTATAAGATCCACCTATGGGGAGGACTTCACTTTTGAGTGCTGCCAAAGTTGTACATAATTCTTACGTCTTTAGGGGTGCCGGTGGCCAGGCTTATTCCCAACGTCGTTCAGTACTTGGTGCCTCTTTGCGTCTTCTCTCGTTGCCATGGCTATAGGTTCAGCACCACGTAGTAATTTTCACCTTTTTTCCAAAAAGTGAACTAGATTTTGCCATCTCCCCGCTCTAGTTTGGACATCAAAGGAGTGAATCTCGATTCAGTCAAATATTGGCTACTTGGCAGTTCCTTCTGGCTGGGCCATTTCCAATAAGTGGGAAAGAGTGTGGCCCAGCCTCACCGGGTCTTTAGATGAGCATGAGAAGACCCAGGAGAAGGCTCTGATGGACCTTGTTTAGGCTAATGCCAGTACTTTCTTGGGGAGGGGGCATTGGCGGACCGTAGAGGCTTTTTCTGCAACAACATGGGTGCCAACCCACAAGGAGAAGAGTGTTGGTACGAGGAAACCTTGGGCATTGGTCATTCGAGAGCCTTCCAGCTGGTCGGCTAAGTGGCGTTGCTCCTCTTCTAACGACACTTCTTCAGATTGTTCTTTCTCTTTGGGAGAAGACAATGCCATGTTGGAGCGGGTGTGGCGATTCAGGAGGACTTTGAGGGGGTGATCTCTAATCTTGACTCCTTCTCGGGCTAGGCATCTAGCTCTATCGGGGGAGCAGATGGTGCTGTGCCCTTAGTGGCTCCTGTGTTGGCTTTAGGCTCCTAGGATGTCGACATTGGAGTCAAGTTGATCTTTATGCCCGTGTTGGCACAATATGGGGTCCCGGCTAACACCAAACCTTTGTGAAGGGAGTCGACGCTTGGTATTTCTGTCAGTATCGCCAAGAGGGCCTTCCATGGAGATTGGACGACAATGCTTTAGCCGAGCCAGTGATCGAGGTTATAGTGGGTGAAAATAAGGTGTCGTTGAAGACGGTGGATGTTAGCTTGGCTGGTGAAGTTGATGAAGTCGAGGGGACCACTGAAGACGCTGAGATTGCCAAAGAGCCTCCGTCCAAGGTGATCATTGCCATCGATGCGCCTCCCTCTGAGGCAGTCGAGATCGTCGAGGTGCCTCCATCTAACCTTTTGGGGGATGGAGTACAAGAGGCAATAGCTGTTGGGGACACTGTGGAGGAAATGATAGATCCACCCCCCAAGTTCCCAAGGTTTGAAGGAGGCATGATCATTGAAGCAGAGGAGGCCACAGGGTCACTTGAGGCTACCCCAAGTTTTCTACCCTTCGAGGAGCCTTCATCTGCTAATGTACTCTTTAAGCATCTCTTGCTCTTTCTCCACTTTCTTCTCAATCTTCCTAACGTGCTTTCTTTCAGCAGGTATAGGAGAAGGCTTCCCAACTCTCTGCAGCCATTGGCAATCTGGTTAGGATGCACGTCAACACGGGAGAGCACAAAGTCATGGCCGAGTGGGTGAGGTTGGATGGGGAGCGGTTTAAGGTCCTTGAACGTGAGCTATGCAAAGCTGGGGCAAAGATCACTTCCCTTAAAGAGTCGCTCTGCAAGTTTTAGGAGAACTACTTCCTTCTTCGAGGACACTTCCTCTGGCTTGAAGGCTAGATAAGGACTTCCATTCCAACGGAGGGACTCGGCAAGGTGCTAGTGGACAAGTGTTGGGACGACATCAATCTTTGCCACGAGTGGTGTAGCTGGCAGCCCCAAACTTTCCTGTCTCCCTTCTTCATCCAATGAATGTTAGTGCCAACAAAAAGTGGGATCTACTGGAACCTATCAGAGGGATGGCTGGGATTTTGTCCTCCCAACTGTGTAGCCTTCATCCGCCAAGT
>JAOVVI020000335.1:0-34290 GCA_028571085.2 Nepenthes alata
GGAACGCACTCTGCCTCTCTCTTACTCTCTTTTCAGTTTCATTCTTTCAGAGACTGTTTGTACTGACTTGAGCGTCGAAGTATTTTTGGTGGGACAACTTCCCGCCGATAACGCTAACCTCTTGTTCGTTTTAGTGGTGTGCAGGATTCGTACTCAGTAAACGAAGCCGGTTCAAACCATCCAGAAGAATCCGAATCTGTTCGAAGTCGGATCCAAGTACGCATCAGTCTCTATAGAAAATTTATTTCCTATATGAAATTAATTTTATAACTATTTTATATTCCAAAAATATTAAAAAATTAATTTATTAGATTATTGATGATGGGAATAGTTATAACAGTTGTGGCACAACCATGAAGTTAATTAAAAGATACAGAAAATTAAATTATAAAATTTTAAATTGCTAAAATTTAAAATACTTGTAATAACTTAATCACCTAATAATGACAGAAATTAAAGTATAAAAATTAAAAGTGTAAAAATATAAAATTATAAAAGCAACCTAGCTCAACCATTTAAGATTCAAAAAATAAAATAATAGTAAATAAAATATAAAAATATATAATAGAAATTTAAAGTTGTAAGAACAACAATAGCTCAGCCATCCAAGACTCAAAAAATAAAATAATAGTAAACAAAGTACAACAAACTAAATGACAAAAATTTAAAGTTGTAAAGTAGTGATGGCTCAACTATCCAAAGTTTAAATAAAATGATAAAAAATAAAATACGAGAAATTAAATAATAGAAATATAAATTAAATAAGATCTAGCGCATTCTTTATTTGAAGGGCGCCAATCTTATCAGTATCCTTTTAAATTCGTGGAAGACGCGTGGAAGGATGTGGTTGGCCGCCGGATGAGTCTTGGGTCCAGACGGAGTAGGCCCATTACTATAGAAAGGCGTTATTTGGACCAAATGTGCAGGGTGCAGACGGTCAACGCCTGAGTTGACCGTCAGTGTGTTGGGCGCTCTCGCAAAGAATGAAATGAGAGTGGCTGGCGGTCCACTGATGGGCTGTGGGCCATAGTGAAATTGGCCATCACTGTAGGAAAGCTTCTAAAGGCCCAGTTTGGCTTCGCACGACGGTCAACATCAAGTTGACCGCCTGCGAGCAAGTTGGCCGCCAAGACGGTCAACACCCCGCATTAACCGTTTCGATTTTGGGCTTTCCAGTTTCTGGACCCGCATTCTTTAATGGGCCGTAAGAACGTTGACCGTTCTTCTTCGATTTCTGTTAACTTTTCTTTGGATCAGCCCATTACTGGAGTACCCATCAAAGATATACATAAATATATATACATAAAATTTTAAGGCATACAAGAATGTTAAACAGAATTTAGGATATGTAAGAATTATATTAAGAATATTTAGTATTTAAATATAATTTGTATCTATTTAAGATATATATTTCATAAAATTATATAAAATAAGAGCATATTCATATATAAATAAACTATAATCACTTTAAATATAAAAATAGTATATCTATAAATATTTAGAATAATAAATGCTCAAAAGAATAGATAACAATAAAAAAATAAAAAGTTTGTATACACTTATTTTTATTTAATTTTTACTAAAAGATTATTAATTTCAACTTAAATCTTTTTTTTTTCCTTCCTCTCTCTTCTTCTCTTTTTTACCTATTCTCCACTCTGAAATCTATGGCAAAAATATCTAAAATTGGCTAATGGGCCCATTTATAAAAGAGTAACGCATGAGTATCAATCAAGTATAGATCGGGCGCTGAAGCACAATTCATATTATTTACGGACACCCCTTCAAGTGTACATTAAGTACTAATATTCTATTTCAAGTACACACATATACTACTCGAACGTACCTCAATCGTGGACATTCTACTTAAAATACGCTCATACATAAATTACGCATAGGTCAGACACTACTAGGGTCAACTAATTTCCATATGAAATTTATTCTTTTACCCGAAACTACAAATATCCTTAATAATCTATCAATTTAATTAAATTAATCATCATTATAGTAATCATTTAGAATTCATACTTTACAATAAGGACTCTCGACCAGTTAAATTTGAGAAATCTTCCGAATGATAATTTGATAATTTGCTAGCCAATGATCGGGTTTAGTTGTCTTGCCTGCATAAGGAGGATCTTAATGCTTAGATGTCTAGCATTGGAGGTGACGATTGTACACTCTTGTAGACATTGGAGGATCTTCTTGGGAATTTTTAGTCTTCATTTCATCTCATCTCTTCCCCCACGTTTTTGCGTACAGCAATACTTCCTCATATAATATTTCTTCCCGCTATGTTGCCGTTTGAAATTTTAATACATCAATCTCAATTTACTCCGACTCTTCTAATCCAATTTAGGAACTCTCCCCTCACCTCTTCCATGTGATTCCAAGATTAACACTTCGAAATGCGAGGATATGAAGCCTTGCGACCTTATCCTCATCTCTACATCGAGGACTGCAATTTTAGATATCTCTAAGGTTACTACAACGTTAAAAATTGGGTTGGCAATGATAATTTGAATAACCCCTCGCGAATTCGGTAGTGTGATTAACAGTTATAAGTGTAGTAACTCATCATCGAATTTAATGCCTATGATACTTAATTGGTCGACTCTGGCCTAAAATTCATTGAAATAATTGACTATAGAACTACATTCTCACAGCCTTAAAACTCAATCAGTTGAATTTTGGTTTGTGTTTTTATGCAACAAATATCGAAATATATATTGCTTTAATGGACAATAAATATTTCAACTTACTCTTACATATGTCAAGTTCGTATTATTCAAGTAAATGATTTTGTTACCACTCTTCATCAATCTAAACAAATTTAGTATAATAATTCAAAATATTTGATACCACTTATTGAGTTCCGATCACCGAAATTTTGCTTGTAAATTTGAGAATTAATCTCCTCAAAAATTATTTTCAAAACCTTTATTTGTAATTGTGATGAGGCAACACACTAACACACAATAATAATATGATAATCATTACAATAAAGCATAATATTTTACATAGAAAATCTGTCACGACTCTAATATGAGTAAAAAATAATAACAATGCTAGAAATAAAATTTATCTGTAAGAATTATGGTCCAATAATTATCTATAAGAATCATAGTCCAATAATTAAAATTGGATTTGATATTACATACTAATATTATAAATAATATAATTAAATATAATCATAATGATCATCGTAATGACAAAACTATCCTTATTTGATCTTGAATTAATGTAGCATGTATATATATTAAATAAATATATGTTAGTAGAACAGACGACATAATAAAAAAGTTATAAATTACTTGCAAAAGACTTAATATCCAATATTTGATAAATGCTTTTTCAAATTTTAATTTTATATAAATTGCTCAATATATATATATATAAATATTCAAAATATGCAAAATGTATGAAATAAATATAAAGACTAAAAATATATAAGTATGCATCTAAAAACATGAAATCAAAGTATTGTATCAAAAGCATATGAAAACCTAAAAATTGAGAATCAGTGACTTACATACCAACTAATTGAAAAATAATTTTAAAAAAGAAGTTAAACATATTTTCAATAATCTTTAACCCATAAATTACTATTCAATATTCGTACACGACTCGTATATAACATCTTTTAACGGTATCTAATGTCACATTATAATTTCATCTGTAGATGATGAGTGTATTTTTTTAAATATGTATAGCATATTAGAACATATTTAAAGATGATATATTCACAATGCAATAGTTCTTATTTTGTTAAACCAAGAATTTTATATCATATATCATAGATTTAAAATAACAAGTAACATAAAACTTTTGGGGAATCAATTCTTGATTATTTGTTTTTTTTTAAAAAAAAAAAAAAAACTCTATTATGTCGAGGAATAAATGGTGCAAAAAAAACATAATTTAAAAAATAAAAAATCAAAAGAAGATGCAGATAGCCTCACCCGCTTGACAATTACACCATTACACGGCCAACAAATTCAAGCAGCACGACAATAAACAAATGAAAAGGAGTAGCACAAAATAGCAGGAATTAGTCAACTTTCACCTTCATCATAAGCATCTTATTGAGCAACTATAAAAAGAACTAACTCTAGTTCAAGACTGATTCCGATTCCAAATGTCAAAAAAAAAAAAGGCTTTTTGATCAATTTTTACATCATTATAGTAGAGAGCAATCAAAAAAAAATTGTGACCTCCTGTACAAGAAAAGCTTGTTCTATAAGTTAACAGCTCCCACAACACGGTTGTGCTCGATGCAGCACAAAACCAGGACCACAACATGCTGCACAATCTGGCGAGCTAGATTTTCAATGGTCATTCATTAATCCTCAGTATTTTCAAGCAGAGCCCTCTTTGGTAGTCGAAGCTGCAAGATTTGGGAAAAAGCCGATGCAATTTAGACAGGCTTGAGTACATAAAAGAGCAAACAGTAAGAAATACAGGTTTGAGCGAATTCAAACCTTTGATTTTGTAGTTCTCCATCCCCCTGATCTTCCATACTGGGGTTGATATGCATATTTGTCGATGCTATTTATTTCAGCAATGCTTCCAAGTGATGAATGATTTGCCCTTGATGAATCCTGCAGCCGTCCATTACAGTATTACTCTTTACCTTTTAATTTCTTGATTCATATAAATCTTCACACTCATCTTTTTTCCCCCTAAAAGCCAAACTTCATCCCTTTCGTGGCCAAAGATTACTGGATGATTATCTATTGGTACCTTAGCAACTACTGAGGCCTTTGGAAGATATCCTCTCGCTCAGACTCTTGCACAAGTGTCAAATAACAGTCTAGTGTTCCCATATTAGACTTGGCTAGTATACAAATTTTTTGCAAATTTTTTACAAATTGTTACATTGATTTGAAGGGTCGAGTGTTCAAATGTCCAACATGGGTGGTGAAGTGAAGAGTCAAATTGACTATGAAAGCATGCCCTTTAACTTCACAAAGGCAAACTCTTTCATTTATTTCATGTAAGTTGACGGAAGTTTTATCTATTTTTGAGTGCAGCAGAAAACCACTAGACCGTCAGAAAATACCTTGGTTGGCAATGTTTGGATACAGTTGAATGCCACACAATCGAGGTAAAAGAATATCTGCACGTGTAAAAGCAAAATTCCCAGGGCAGCGGGAGCAAGTCATACAGCTGTATTCCTTTTTTCACTCAAAGTTTAAAGCAGCAATGAAGATGAAACTTATTGGAATTCCAGAACTTGGATAACAAGCCCTTTACCTTATCAATCAACTGAAAATTTGAGGCATCAGTTGCCACGATTTGAACACCAAGACAATTGGTGGGACAACTGCAAAAGGGACAGAAAATGGTGTTGTACACACAACCATCCTCTTTGCACCATATACCCTGTGCAGGCATATCTTTCTGACTTGCATTACAGAGTTGCTTATTTACAGCTGAAGAGCCAACTATTAGAACTGGTATATCAGATGACAAAGTCACAGCTCCCTTCTGCACATGTTCTTTAAAAATAGAAGTCAAAGTAACTTTCGAAGATGACGTCGAGGAACATGGAATGTAGTATTGGTTTTCATGGAGACCCAATGGGGTTCTACATAGAGAGCAGAAAATTTGTAACCTCTGTTCTAGTAAACAGGATTTACCACTGTCAGTCATTGAAGACTGTTTGAGAGAATTTAACCCCTTAAATCTGGGTTCTGAGGAACTACTCGCCAAACCCAATTCAACCCTCTGACTCTCAGTTTCTCTCTCAACTAAAATCCCCATCGAACCAAAGTGCTGTGTACTTTCTGCTATAGCCACGTCAGAAGACTTCTCTTGAAATGGGCTAGAGAATAAGGAATGCAGTGGCTTTCTCCTTTTCTGTGCATGAGATTCCACACTCAAAGCTAGAGATGATTCTATTTCAGAAAACTCCTCATTGGTGTTTTCACTAGCATTCCTTTTAGGAGTGCTGGCCAAGGAACACATCGTGTTGGGGATAGATAGTCCCAAGTTCATTGATTGTAGCATTTCTTGGTTCAGAAAGTCTGTCGAGGTATGAATTATTGTTGAACCAGAGTTTTCATCCTTGGAGAAGGATCCTGGACTATTAGCCTCTTCACCAACCATACCAGGGGTTTCCTTGACAACAGATAGCTCTGTATCTTCGCAGACGGTTTTAAACGGGGATATTGAACAGCTGAAAAGGGAGAATGATTTATCATTTACTGCGCCCTCAAAACATATAAACTTTGGACAGAACACTTGTATTCATCCCAATTCATGCGGTCGTTCTCAAATACTACAGAAACTAATATACAAGTAGGGCTCCTCCTGGTGTTTTTTTGGTGGTGGGGTGAAGGAGCTACTGCCATAAACATCCTAATTCCAGCAAAATCACACTTAATATAACACGATTCAAACATTGTCAAAGTAACATATGAGGAAAAAACTGACAACTTGCCAAATTCATAATTACTATAGTTAATTTCAGAAAGAATCCAGAATTTTCCAGGCTCCTTGTCTCTAATAATGGAGAAGGCTGAAAACACAAAAAGTGAGCGCTGAAAGCATCCTCATCAGAAAACCAGTCTTAAAAACCACAGGACATTACCAAGTCAAATAAGGGAAAGGGTCAGAATTCACCTCATGTCTTCCCGGAAATTGCCCTCTACATCAATTGTCTCTTTACTTCTGTCAATATTCTTTACACATATTGATTCAGACTCCTGAACTTCTTCACTGCCTTGAGATCTTGATGAGAGGAAATCACCTTCAGAATTAAAATGTAGGTGCTGGCAGAGTCTGTGATTTGATATCAAATTATTTGAAGCCTTTCCCGTTTCAATTTCATATTTGTTAATTTTTTTATTTTTCTTTATAATATACCCTTTTCCACAATAGTCAGGAAGGGCGTTTTCCAGATTAATGACAGAATCCTGCCGATTGGTCATACTGCCAATCTTTTCCTACAAAAATCACAAGTTAGAAAATCTCATAATTGATGAATTAATGTTCAATGGTGAGCTGTACAAATATAGAGATGGCACAAAAACCAAAATGTGAGAATGAATCTTTTTTTTGTTTTTTTACCTTAACGTTACTGAAAAAGGATCTTAATTCCTCTAATGAGCTTTCAAAGTCATTGTATTGCCTAATCGATTTCCTCAGCCACTTGGAAATGTACATTGTATTCCTTTCCTCCCGAAAACGCTCATCTGCAAAGAACAAAACCGATTACCAATACGGATCAATACAACCATCATGAAATAATATAATGGACTTGAACACACCAAAAAAACACAATGTCTAAAATTAGTTAGATATAATGGTGTGTAATGTAAAAGAAAATAATTATATTCCATGCTGACTTGAAATAACATCCATTACACCCAGCCATAAATTGGCAAATAGAGGGATTGTTTTCTCAATCAAGAATGCCTTAACAGGATAAATTTACTTATTTCACACAATTTTAATTATTGGACAAAAGGAAAAAGAAAGGAATTTCTTTTGTTTTTTTTTTTGGCAGGGGGAGGAGTACAGCAGTATTTTCCAGGGCACACAAAGGAAAAACCAGTTTTCTATGTCAGACCATAATGACAAATAAAATTCCTGCTCCTTCATAATTTGACAACAAAAAAAAAAGTTCTGTGCTTTTCATCCATCATTTATGCTCACAAAAATCATGTAGGTACAACATACCTTTCTTCCTGGTTCTATCAGCCTGTGGGGCCTGTTGGGAACGTCCCAAATGTAAATCATGGCACTTCTTTTGAAATGGATGATTTTTTTTAATATCATAATACTTCTTCCTAAAAGCAACTATCATAGTTGTAAAGCACTGATCTTTATCAGATTAATGAAGTGCTTACTGAAGTCCAAATAGAAATTTCAATCAAATGCCTTTAAATCACCCCGACACCCTCATATTTTCTGGTTCTGTTATGAATCAAATGTAAAGTGAGGAAAATCATTGAGGCTCCCAGTTGACCATTTCAATGCGGCATGCATGCCGTTCATGCATGAGTGTTGTGCTTTAGGGGTCTGTCTATCCTGATCAAGCAAGCAGGAGTTGCTTTAACAAGTTTAACCAAGTCATGACGGCTAGAAGTAGAATGCAATGTTAGATGCTGCAAATATCATTACTAAGAACATCAAGACATGAAGAATTTTTTTTGGGGGAGGGGGGGTGACGGGTGGAAAGTAGATAAAAGGTTACCTAATAAGATTATGGCTCCATAATCAGATCTATGCCGTATGCAACGACCTATCAAGAATTCAAAACAATTTGTTTCATATACTGAAATGCAAGTGGGAGAGACATGTAACATCACAACTAGCAAGACTAAACTGCTTGAGGAATAATATAGAAATTGCTTTCATGCTTCAACAAGGCAAAACACAAAACAGCCAGCTGAAGAGTTGGTAAAGAACATTTGAAGCGTATCAAAGAAAAGCACTACACCTAACACTTCTGCCAGTTAAGACATCACGCCTCTCATGAAGTCTCTATCAGCTGGGATGCTCACCATTCTGACAGAAATAATTTGTCCACAAATCATGCCCATGATCCTCCTAATATATTGTATTAATACTTTCCTTGATGTAATTGGCTAATTTTTAGCTCTGTAATTAGAATATAATTACTCCATATATAATAGAAAAAAATCCTCACAATGTGAAGTATGCAATTCAAATTAAACCCTTAATATGGTATTAGAGCCAAAAAACCCCAGTCCTATAATCTTTACCTCATGTTTCAATGGTGGTCGTCCTCTGAAAATTAAAAGCTGTCACCCATCCAATCTTAACCTCCTGTTTTGGTGGAGGTCATCCCTCGTCACTGAGGTTCTTCAATTTCCTTTCACGCACGAAACCCTAAACTTCTTCTAAGGTTTCAACCAAGAGAGGATTCTTAATTTGAGTTCACAAAAACTTTATGGATTTCGAAATTAAAGTTCAAAATCACAGGAGAGTTCGCGAAATGCTTTGTGGATTCCTTGGCTTCAAAATTGTAGGAATTCTTCGCGTACTCGTGGATTTAGTGGAAAACTTTGTGGATTTTGACTTCAGGCACTTTGTGGATTTTCTGGTTTCATGAGTTCTCTAAATTTTCTGATTTTATGGCTCCAACACTTTGCTAGTTCACTTTGTGGAACAATACTGCTGCTTCCATTTAATTTAAAACATGGAATCATATTGACACTAACATCATCCCTCCCTCTTAGAGGTGCTTCTCATATTAACTGTTTTTTGGCATTAATTTGAAATTGTAGGTATTTCTTTAGACTAATGGTAACAAGTAAATCATATTTAATTAACATACACTTCACAAAAAAATACAATGTGAAAATTTCAATTTCGATTATTTGTCATGGAAAACACCTATTGGTTCATATTGATGGAAGTGAACTACCTCCTAAGAATACACAAAAATTAGCATTATGAAGAGTTAAAGATACTAGGATTATAACCTAGATCCTGAAATCTATTGATCAACTCATTATCCTAAATCTACGACCTTATAAAACTACCAAAAATATGTGAGAGTATTTAAAAAAAATTATCATTAGGATATTACAACCACATGATTTTAATTAAAATATGGGATCATGAGTTACAATTAAGGCAATCTATCCATTCATGATTATTTTTTAGGATTTCAAAACTTATAAGCTAAATTTGCCGATCTGATTTATACCAAATACCTGGCAATTTCCTCTCAACCATCCAAACAATTCATGTACAAAGCAAGCGAGATCTATTTTTAATGAAGCTCCGTCCTGAGTTTGAGATAACCCGTTTTAACTTGATGAATAGTACTCTCTCATTAGATGTGTGCTTTAGGGGCTTACCTCATAGAGAATATCTTACAACATAAGTTACTTTCCAGCAATAAAAAAATCTCCAAATGCAATTGCATATACTGCACATGGGAAAGGAAAGGGTAGAGATGTACAGACAGTGCTATGTTATAGCTATAATGAGTATTAACATATTGTTGCCAACTGTGAAAGAAAAATTTGCAACTACTGCAAAAGGCAATGTCATATCATCAAGGAGTGCCTTACTCGTCCTTAGAATCGCCAAAATAATGCAAATTGGGTTTCAGTTGGTTATTCTTCTTTAACAAGATATTCTACAACAAGTGGACAATTTATCCTCATTTCAAAATTGGTTCAATAGATAATATCTCAACATTATCAGTCTTGAGACTTTAAGGTAAAAGTATACTACCATCTTTATCTTGGTTTATTGACTTTGGTGTATCTAATCATATGACTAGTTCCTCTGATACACTTCACATTGTTAGGTCATATCATGATTTTTTATAAATTCAAATTCTAATGGTAGTCAATTGCTTATTCACGCGATTAGTGATATTAACTCCTCAATTACAAATGTGTTTGCATTTCCCAAGCTCTCTACTAATCTCATTCCTATGGGACAATTAGTTAATAATAATTGTAACGTTTGATTTTTTTCATGATAACTATATTATATAAGATCAGGTGACTGGGAAGATCCCTACAAAGGGGCCTCTAGTTGAACAAGTATTTCTTCTCAATTTTCATATTCCTCATTTTGTTTCCTTAGCCTATACTACTACTATAAATAATAAGAATGAAATATGGCACAAACATTTGGGTCATCTGAATTCTATTATTTTATCTCATCTTAGGAGCTTAAGCATGTTAGGCAATAAAAATCAAATTTTCACTATAAGTCTTTTGATTGCTCCACTAGCAAACTAGGAAGGAGCAAGTCTCTTCCGTTTACTTCTCATAGTAACCATACTAAACACTGTTTTGAATTGATCCATTATGATGTCTAGGGTGCTATCCTATTATATCTCCTACAAATTATAAATATTTTATAATATTTATCGATAATTATAATAAGCATACCTTAATTTATTTTATTCATTCTATAATCTATGATATTTTCTATCTTTCAATGATTTGTTACCAACATTAAAACTCAATTTTCATCAGGCATTAAAATATTAACAATAAATTTTAGTTATAAGTCTCATGAATTTCATAATTTTCTTCAATATAAGGGAATCCTTTCTAAACACTCATATCCATATGCACCTCACCAAAATGGGTTTGCTAAACAAAAAAATTGCCACTTTCTCGATATTGTCCGTATGTTAATACATAAATCTTCTATTCTATCCAAATTTTGGGTTAAAGCATTGTTTATAATAATTTCTTTAAATAACAGATTACCTCATGTACTTTAAATTTTAAATCTCCCTACTATCGCCTCTATCATCAACGTCCTAGTTATCTAAATTTGCATATATTTGGCTGTATTTTTTTGTCCACCTTCCACCCCATGAATAGCATAAACTTTCCTCCCAATCTATTACACATTCATGGGGTATAACACGTCATACAGAAGGTATGTTTGCTGAAATCTCTATATAAAATGATTTTAAATTTCACGACATATATTTTTCAAAAATCAATATTTCTTCTCAACTCATGTAGAATCACAACCTAAACTACATTCTCTCCCTCGATTCGATGATGACACTTCTACTTCTGAACGATTTAAACCTAAACTTGTGTATCAATGAAGATGTCCAACTGTGCCATTTCCTAAGTTTGATCCGCTACCTAAACCAGTACTCAATGTGCCACCCTTGGGAAGAATATCCTTTGACTCTACTCCACATCGCTCTACTAAAATCACTCGACGGTTAAATTGGTATAGATTTTATACTTCTTCACCTCACATTATATTGACCTCTATTCATGTTTAGACATGATATTCTAAAGATATTAAATATGAACGTTAGTGTGAAGCAATGCAAGAGGAACTTCTGGCACTTCAAACTAATCATATATGGGATGTTCCTTATCTTTCTCATGTTAAACTCATTGGGTGTAAATGGGTTTATTCAATTAAATTACGTTCCAATGGTACTCTAGATTGTTATAATGGGCGACTATTACCTTGAGTAACGAACAAGAATATGGGATAGACTATGAGTAGACTTTTACTCCGGCTTGAAAAATGACTATTATCCAAACAATTATTTCCATTAAAGCATCACTAAGGTGGTCATTTCATCACATGGATGTCAAAAACACATTCCTCCATAGAAATCTTAAAAAAGATATTTACATAACCCTGCCACTTAGTTTGACATCCTCCTCATCTTCAAATGTATACAAATCAAAGAGATCCTTACATATACTGAAACATGCCCTTGCAGCATGGTTTGATAAATTTAGATCCACATTTTAATTTTCATTCATACAGAGTTGCTATACTCATTTCTATTTCTCTACAAAATGGCTACAGTAATTATTCTTCTTCTCATTTATATTGATGTCATAATATTGTTGTTACTAGAACAGGTTATGCCTTGATTAGCCGTCTTCAGCAACACATTTAAGGCTTCTTTCATAAGAACAATCTTGGTCCTCTTATATAGTTACTAAGATTAAAAATTCATACTGACTTACCAGGGTATATTTTTAATTCAGTAAGTACACGTAAGACTTGATCTCTTTGGCAAGTTTCCAGGATACATCATCCTTCGATACTCCTCTAGAAACGAATGTACCGTATCATTGAGACAAGGGTGACATTCTTCCTTATCTAATCAAGTTTCGGCAACGATTTGACAGCTTGAATTATTTAACTATTACTTGGCCTAAAATCTCATTTTAGTCAGTTTATGCACACTCCACAACACCCACATTTGGCAACAATCATCTGATATCACAATGGGTCATCTAATCGTAGGTTATTTATCCCAACCAGTTCTTCTCTTCTTCTTACTACTAATAGTGACGCTGATTGAACCGACTGTTCTAATACTAAGCAATCTATTATTGGTTGGTGTATATTTCTTGATAACTCTTTAATCAATGGAAGAGTAAAAGACAAGAATGTATTTCTAAATCCTCCATCGAATTTGAATACCATGCTATGTCTGTAGTGTGTTCTAAGATTGTCTAGCTCTGTGGGCTTCTTAGTGAACTTGGCTTCAATCAATCCGATCCTACTTCACTTCATATTGATAACAGAAGTGTCCTATAAATTGCAACTAATCCCATATATTAGAAACTCCGAAAGTATATTGAAATCGACTACTATTATATTAAAGAAGTCCTAGATACTCGCCTTATTTCTCTTCTTCATATTCCAACGAATTTTCAGAATGCTAATATATTCACCAAAGCCTTGATGCGTCAAAGGTATTAATTTCTTATCAGCAAATTAATACTTATTAATTGACTAGCATTAATTTGAAGAAAGATTATAACAATAATTTATACATAAATCACGCCACACTTAATTATGGCATGATTCTTGTAATATATTATATTATTACTTTTTCTATTTAGGATGATATGATTGGCTAATGTTCAGCATTGTCAGTAGGATGCAATTACTCTATATAAGAAAAAAAACCATCATGATGTGAGGTATGCAATTCAAATTAAACATTTGACACATTCTGCAATAACTTTGCAAGCCTAAGCATTGAGCAAAACAGGTTAGGGTTTCCCTGCTAGCCCACCTTCACAAACATGACAAGGCAATGGCACGTTAATTTGACATGGTATATGCTGGCCAATAACTTTCTCAAAGAAAGCAATGACATATCAATATATCGACTAAATCTTACAGTTAAATTTGTGTCGTGATCCATTCACTCTACACTGACCCCCTCCCTCTTTTTGAAGGCTTTTAGCCTATGGATATGCAGTATAGTACACCGCTGGAGTGGGGAAATCAAGGGATAATGCAAAATAGTCAGAGGGTATTTTCAAATACAAAAAGCAATGCAGTAAGTGACAAAGCAGACAATTGGAACATAGAAAACCTAGATACGGACAAGTAATCAACAACTTTAGAAAAATACCCAAATCTAAAATATTCAGAGGCAGAGTTGTGAATAAGGCTACTTGAAGTATAAGAAAAGAGAAATACAGTCTAACCATCATACCTGCAGCTTGATTGAGTGCCCGAAAGGTTTGGTGGCAATACCAGTCATTACCACTCAAAACATTTTTTGAATGTTTATGTGTGTCATTGAATTTCTTCTTTTGCGCAACTTGAAGATCATTTCTGCAAGTAAATCCCCATAGATAACGGATTCCAACTTGTTCAATAAGGAACCTCTTATTCAGGAGAAGAAGATTGAAGTAAGAGTTCTTACATGTTTGGAAATGGAATTCCAACAATTATCTGAAGCAGTTAAGAAATTGCACTTGAAAGAACTTACCCAAACCATCAAACATTTGGCTTATTTCCTTATATCCCGCCAACAAGTTTTAAGAAAAAGTGACACAGCTGCTATTGAATAAATTGTTGTTTCTTTGTTTACTAATCATTGTGATAAGTAGTATAGAAATCATGTTATATCTAAAAATCCAAATGGGGCAAAAAGGATACAACAGCTCGGGCATTTTCATCAGAAAAATCAATCCCTTCCGAAACCTGCAGATATCATATAACCATTCATAGCAAACATAAGATTCACTAATCTAAAATGATCAGCTTCTGACACCTAAACCCATAGAAAAAACTTTAAAAAGTGTGGCCCAATCGAAGAGGCTTCTCACCTTATCCCTGCATTTTAAAAAGGTTCATAATTTGAATTTATGGCCATAGTTTTAAATAGCGGTCAAGGTGTCGTGACGATGCTTGTCGTTCGTGTATCGTAATGGTCATGGTGACTACATTTATAAATGGTTAGCAAAGACTAGAATGTTGACCCTAAGGTATACAAGTGCAAAATATGAATTCTTGGACATTTAAGAAACTTTTATGGTATTTTTTTATAATGTGAAATTGTTATCATGAACTGTTATTTTCATGTATTTTAGTATAATTTTAAGTTTTGTGATTTGATAAATATTTAATTTTATATGTTCATTTATTATGCATGTATATGTCTCATATTACTTAACTAATAAAAAATCATTTGTCTACACATAAATAACTAACACAATATGAGCTACGCATGGAGGCAGGAGAGGGAAAAGTAGGATAGGCTGCAGGTTGGAGACAGAAAATGAGTTTGGGTGGGAGGGAGAAAACAGCAACGAGGACAACTGCATGCATATGATACACATCGATAGAGATGGATCTATCTAGCACCATATTGAACATAATTTTCCAATAGATGTTAGCCAATATTTTCTTATATGCTTGTGAGCACTAAATTATAGTGGACCAACATCAACGTCAAATTAGAGAAGCTTTTAAAGTTTTTAAATAAGAACCTGAAGTAATTGTATCGTATAGTTTCAAAACCAAAAGAGTGAATTGTTGTATTTGGTGACATTTTCGATCTTTTGTAACAAATCTTAGAGTTATACTTACAGAAAAAAAAAGATTCTGAAGCCAATTGTTTCGTCAATGATACAAGATTATCACATAATATTTCACAATGAGCTTGATTAATTTTCCACAACAATGGCATTAATATAGTTTAATGCAAGCCTATTATAACGGTTAGTTTTATGACGTAATCTCATACCTTTAAAGTGGACAGATAATTTTAACTTGGCATTACGTAAGAATTCTAGTGCATAAAAACAATATTAGTACTTGCAGCTTAATGAAATCATAAAAGCCTTAGGCCAGAAGCTCTAACTTGCGAATTCAAGCCTTAAAAGTCAAAATTAGTGCCATTCATATCACCTCCACCCACCCTCAGTTCCACCCACACAATGCCCCCGTAGAAAAGAAACAGATAATGAAACAGATAAAGCAAACTTAGAGGCTGCACAAACAACTTAAACAAGATGCAGGTGAAACCAAATAGAACAGCTATTAACTAGACAAGCAAAAAGGTTGAATTGCTCTGTGGAACAGTAGAATCCAATGCATAAATTCATGCTTATAACCAATGAAAACATAAAGAAGTATCACTGGATCAGCATCAAAGATACTAGGCATGAGTTGGTAGATTGCACACCTTCCCTCTGCAAACTGCAAGAAAAGCAGCACCCTCCTTACATGTAACAGAGGACTCTGATGTGTTGCAGCTATTAGATTCCATTATCATAACCTTTCGCCTTCTTCTGAGACATGGCTTATTGCTTTTACGGACTGAATTATAATAACCCTTCAAAACTGATTCAAAATCCTCTTGGTTTCCTCCTCTGGGCTCTGCATATATATGATCATAAAATGAGAAGTCTCAATCAGCTGAAGTTATTTTCCCGTGAGCATCAAAACAGGAATATTGGCTTCCCCACAAAACCAATCAAATAATGAATAAATTGAACTTCTTTGCACAGATGTTCAATTCCTTCTGTCACTGTGTCCAATTGAGAGGAACAAGAGGAACAAAAGATTCTTTACCAATGAAAAGGGATTTTCTTGCATTTAGGCGGGACCATTGACCATTTTCACGCCAACGCTTGCAAAGTTTGTCCATCAGCTTATAGCTTGGAAAGAACACAAGACAGCCACCTGGAACAACTTTGCATATTTCTTCTATTGTTTTGCCCAGTGCATCCTTCATGAGGCATTAAAATAGCAACTCAAACAAATAGAATAACAGATTATAAATAGGAAGCAGTAACAATATTTAGAAGTACCTGGAAAGCATATGAATCAGCTGTTTTATAACTTGCATTTAATGGATAAGTGCCAGGACCAGTAGAAATTACAGCAGCCCACACCTGCAGTTAAATTGACAGAACACAACTTGAACATCTATTGAAACAATTTAGCTTTACAAATTTAGCCAATCTGCACTAATAAATCTAGGCTGCACTTATACCTGCGATTCAACATCAATGACATGTGGAGCTTCAAGGCAAGTTCCAAATTGTATTCCGAGCTCAGATGAGAAGGAATTCATGGGTGACAGTGTCCTAATATCACCAAAAAGAGATAGGAAACTAAGAAAAGCAGTGATAACAAGATCGAAGTACCCATTGAGCAAACACCACTGTCTCAGTAATAAAACCAAATCCATGTTTGATTTAGATAGACTGGGCTTAATAAGACTGGCTTTACTTTTTACATGCACATTCAATTTACGGATATTACTAGACTGAAAAGGCTGGATAAGATGAAATAAGCAATAGAGGAAAGATGCAGACAAATTGTTGTTAATGTCAAACCCAGCCTACCCAGAAGTTAGAATCACTGACAAAGAAAGATCAGCAATGTCCTTAAATATAACAGCTGGATTCAAGCACCACAAACTGAGAGTATACATCCAGTAACCTGAAGGACTTCCTGCATGATGATAAAGACATCATTCAATACACAAACAAAGGATGAAGGGAACAAAAAGATGATATTTAAGAAAATCAGTAAGCAAATCAGCAATGTAGCCAGTTAATGTTCCGCAACCTGCCATAAAAGGAGCCCCAACAATTACAAGATGACATAAGCCCAGAGAGGTCATGGGTAGCAGCCCACCTGTAAAGCGATGGGTAGCTGGGGAAGGAGAGACACATGTATTCTATTCTGCATTGCAGAATGTGGTAGTTTTTCCTTGGGGCATTCCTAAAACTTTCCAAGGAAGCTCCAATGTGAAAATTTCCACAATACAACATTAAAGTAGGAGGATTGATATTCCCAATCAAAGAGAGCCCTGCTAATTCAGACCCAAAAGGAAACTGAGAATTTCCAGCAACTTGCATTTTGAAGTTCAAATGCAGCTCATGAATGGAAGGAACTTAGCAGGCACTGAAAGATCTTCACTAGTCGCAGGATCAGATGGCTTTTCCTCTTTGCTTCACCCTTTTCGTTGTAGGGAAGCAATATTGGGAGTAGTGAAGTATAATCTATGACCTCTCACTTCAAAGACAGGAGAGGCACCAACTTGCTACAAGTTATTACTGAAGGTCACTTTTTAACTGAGTAATTTAAGGGCAGTAAGGCACCCATGTATTGATCACTCATCCTTATTTGCAGTTGATATCAGGTAATCAACCATAATTTTCACATAGCAGGCAAGCCAGTACTCAGAAGTAAGTACACATAGTTGCTAGGTGCTACAAATTGCATGATACTTAATTTCTTCCGAAAATTCATGCAAATATCAAAATATTTTGATTGAGATAATTTAATTGTCAAACAAAAGAATATAACAATGCTAAACTTACCGGCATCTCTTTTTACAAACCTTTGCAGAGCTAGCTGATAATCATTAATATGAACCCCATTGCCAAAAAAAAAATAGGCAAGTGAAGAGAACAGGCCTGTGACAGTAGCCAAAATAATAGAGTTACAAGAGTATTGTGGGGGCAGTAGTAGAAATTCAGAGTTTTAGGCATCGTAAGGGAGAATCAGTACCTTCCAACGTTGTGGCAGACTTTCCACTTAAATGAACCAACCCTGACTCTCTATCAGAAGCATCTTTGATTGCCTTAACAAGTTAAGCAAAGGTATGAGTATATAAGAATCTGAACTAAGAACCAAGAAATGACTAATACATAAATACCTTGGTGGCACATTCCATTAAGATTGGGAAGCATTGCTGCGATACATTAGCTTCTTCAAGCTCTCTCACAGCACTCTCCCCAGTCCAACTAGAGCATAGAATCACAACAAACAGGACTGAAGTCATGTTATACTTTTTAGTCTAGCATACTAACTTCAATTCATGAGAATTATTTTCCCTCTTGTAGTAAAGAGAGGCACAATCCATTTACACACATTAATTCACCACCTAAGCATAGTCTTGTTATTTAGGAGTATAACATCGTCACTTGTAAAAAAATCATCTTGATTGACTTAGAGAGGCCATCTAAGAGAACAACATAACTAGCAAAGCCTTAGTTGCATTGTCTTTACACAAAACTAACATTCGAAAGAGGGAAAAGCATTGCGAACAATCATCCCATTGGATATTGACATGCCAGGAAGAAGGAATTTATGGGGAAACAAAACTACCTGGTAATGGTGTCATTCAAGGAATAAGAAACCCCACCACAGAGATGCATACCCTTGCTATGGACAAATAAGGAATTTAGGCAACTTTGGAAGAAGAATTGATTGTTTTTATTGATAATAAGCATGGCAATGTCATCAATATGACATTCTCATGAATAATAGAAGTTAGATCAAGTCAATGATAGTTATTTAAAAAGACGTGCCTAGTACACAAGATTCTCAAAAGACAACTTGTTTGAAGCAGTGAACTCTAAGTCAATGACAATTACTTGCTAAAAATAAACATATATGACCTTTCTGAATAAACATCAAGAAATTTACACGACAATGGGAGTATCATTCTTCTGCAGTAGGCATAGAGAGGGACTAAGTATTGGCACATCAATGCATGACAAGAAAGAAAGCTATATTAATACTCATTACCTTAAAATTTTAATCTTCTTGGCTTTTTTTAAGTGGGAACTTAGGCTAAAGCAAAAAATTGCTTAGAAAATCGAATTGTGGAATTTTAGATATGTATGAATTTAATAAAGCAAGACAAGTACCTTCTTGCAAAAGATTATAAGCATGGAAATATATATTGGCCAATACATTGTGTATAGGCTGATACATCTTGCTATCAAGCCTTCTCGACACCAAAAAAAGCCAATACTGATAAAATATCACGATATATGGTCAAGTCGGCCTGTATCGGTCATATTAGCCAGTATCGGGCGATATATTTTGCAATTTTTTTTTTAAAAAAATTAAAACCATACAAACACCTCCTAAAACAAATGCTGCCCCTCTCTATCTTCACTCATGCACACGAGCAGCAAAACACTCTCCAAAGGAGATAGCACACATTCTTCTTCCTATTCACCTAATTCTCTCAATCGTTTTTCTTTCTTTAAATCAAACGTAAATTACTCAAGCATATGCCTTATGCCAATAATTTTAAACATTTCTCATATTCCAAATTCTTAGACTTTGTGGTAAATTTGATATTATTCACTAAATTTCTAGAGAAGGAAAAATGATAAAATTATTATTTTAGATTCATTTTAATTATTGTTTGTTGTATAATTTAGCTGATATATAATATTTCTAACAAATATATTATAAATTTTAGGCCAATATACAAGATATAAGCCTTAACTTTGAAAACTCTAAAATTATATTCGAGATAAAATTTCAAGACCTATTCAAATTTATACCCAAAATTCTTAAATTGTGTTATAAATTTATAATCTACATGTTTTTATATTGAACTATGATTTTTTCCTAAAAATTATATATTTTTTAGTACTATATGTTAGATAAATAGATATTTTGGGTAATATTAATTGTTCATGAATTTTAGTATTTTTTATTATTTATGTTTGTGGTTCTAAATATTTTTTTTTTCTTAACTTTTTTAAAAAAAATATTTTTAGATTTTTAATATTTAGTTAGAAAATTAATATCTATTTAGGAAACTTATTTTTAAAATTTTATGTTTGATACTTCATTCAAATTCTGTTACTAAGTATTAATTATTAATTATTCAATTAATTGCAAATTTCCTTATTATTGATTGTTGAATTTGAAACCTTAATATATGGCCTTTTACTTAATTTGTTTTCTAAATTTATGTTTTTAATTGTTTTTTTATATTTTTAAAATGTTAACATAAAAAACAAGAGGGAAAGTAGTAGCAGTGGAGTAAGAGTAGATTATGGAGGTGATGTGGGGTAGTGGTTTTGTGATCTTGTGTCGGAGATAGGAATAAATCTAAATGAAAATTTTATGATAAAATAATTTGTGGTTGAATCACTAGACTAAAAAAACACTTGGGCCATGTTTGGGAAAATGTTGCTCCATTTAGTAGTGTGCTGGGACAAATCAAGCAATTCATTCAAAAAGAAGTAAAGAGTACATAAGAAGAGAATTTAAAGAGACTAGCTTGAGGATATCATGGGTAGCACAAGATTGAGCCCGACGCAATGGATGGTTTTGGCTTAGGTGGGTACTGTAACAACATTGTAGATTTTGGGGATGAGGAGGAGGATGTAGAGTTTGCGATAACTAGACAAGAGAGCAAATGAGCCAGAATGCAAGGAGAGACAAATTTGAGCTCAATCATTTCATTTTGAGGAGGGAGACAATATTGAGGGCCAGTAGAAGTCAAGGCCTGAGGATGCAGCAATTGTTTACTACCCGAGAGCAAGATAAATATGTAGCTAGCAACGGAAGGTATTGGATTGACCCTGAGAGCAGACATGCTCGTTTGGCAAAGATTGACCCAACTATGCATAGGATTAACTCCTTGAAGCAACCTAAGACAAGAGAGTTATCAATGACAGGTTAGCAAAAAAGACTACAACATGCTGCTGGTCTTTTTTGTGGAAGAATAAAATTCTACCAAATGTTATTGAAAATAACCCATTTGATCAATTTATGTTGAACATTGTGGCAGAGCATGCGTAGGGATCAAAGGCCCTACTCATTATAATAAGCTCATGAATGTTTATTTGGAAGACAAGTATAAGCAACTGAAGCAATGAATTGATAGTTTCAGTCATATTTGGAATGAGTGAGGTGTTACTATTATGTGTAATGAATTGATAGGTGTTACACAATAGCACATGATTGATTTCTTAGTGTATAACCCCCGTGGAGCAATTTTTCAAAAGTCCATTGATACTACTAATATCCATAGTAGAAACAAAGAATATTAATTCAAACTGATGGTCAATGTTGTTGATGAGATTGGAGAGAATAGAGTTGTTCAAATTCTTACAGATAAAATGAGGGCAACAAGATCAACTGAGCAACTCTTCATACAAAAGATGAGGCATCTATAATTGTGTAGAAAATTGTCTAGACCTTTTTCTAAAAGATTTAACAAATAGCAGAATATGGAGAATGTGATGACTAAGACAAAGAAAACAACAGCTATATCTATAGCTTGATGTGGCTAACTGATTACATGAAGATGTTTACTAGTTGCCAATAGTAGTCGCACCCTACCATCACACATTTTGTCGCAAACTTCATTACCGTTGAGTCTATTTACCTTCATAGAAAGGAAATGAAAAATATGTTTAAATTAGATGATTTTGAATCCTCCAAATTTTAAAAAGCAAAATCAATCATGCCACACGAAATGAAGATGATCATTTTGAGGATAGAATTTTAGAGAGGATCCAATGAAGTAATTAAAATATAAGAACCCTTAATTAAAGCTATTAGATTGGTTGATGATAATGAAAAATTTACAATGGGGTTCATTTATAAAGCCATAGACTGGGCAAAAATTACTATAAAAAACGGTTGTCATTATTATGCAAATGTTTGGAAGACTATTGACCAAACGTGAAATTTTCAATTACATTATGATTTATATGTTGCGGGTATCTAATGAAATCTAATTTAAAAGTATTATTATTTAATTATGTTTTCATATATGATCTTAACGTCCTTACAAGTCTTTTCCTTTCCTTATTAATATATGTTAATTTAATTGTTAATATTATTATTATTAGGTTATTAGTTAAATCTCCAATATCAATATGGTAAACAATTTTCTAACCATTCAAAGATAATGGACGAGATAAAAAAGATTATCCAAAGGCTAGAACCCAACCTGGATAATCAAATCAAAGCAAAAAATCAAATATATAACAATATATAACTACTAACTACATATTGTGTCAATTATATTATTGAGTACTGACAATTTTTTTAGTATTTTTTTAATTGTTATTTTATAATAAACAAGATTATTTTTTAAAACAAAGCTTGTATAAAGAAGCGTTTTGTCTACAAGTTCAAGTAAGTAAAAATTTAGTTGGTTATTTTACTGATTGATTTTTATATTTTTATATTTAAAATTTGCTAATTTTAATATTGATTAATTGCTTAATGTAGCTGAATGGTGAATTCAATATGAAACTCTTACTCCTGAACTATGAAAGATTATTATCGAAATTCTAAGTCAAACCACCTCCTCTTCCAAGTGAGAGAAAATAGAGTACTTATAGCCTTATACACAAAAACAACAAATAAACTAAAATATTAAATATTAAATAAATTAATCTATGTCCACTATAACATAACACTAAAAATATAAAATGCCACAAGAAAAACCAAACTGAATTAGAAAATCATTATAATCCGATAAACTTAAATTATATATTTAAGAAAGATGATCCATCGTGTTCATGGTTGGAGAAGCAAAAGAGACCACCACTCGATACTAAAATAATTCAAGGTGGTTTACTATCGAATTTGAAGGAGATGAAGAAAGTAGTGCTGGGATAGATATTACTGTTGTAGAGCCCAGAGAAGGAAAACATGATAATAGCTTCAATTGCCCAAACGAACAAAGTTCCCCTATTGTCAATTATTGAATCAAATGAGAGTCTTCTCTCACATATCTCGGAGATCATTCTTGGGCAACCCTATAAGGGGCTGAGGTGAACATCAAATCACCGTAGGAGTTGGCATGAACTTACAGAAAATAAGGAACTCCGCCCAAGCAGCTAGGGGATCATTATCTCAAGAGGTGATAAATAGTTTTAGTGGTTTTAAAATTTCTAAATCCCTCAAAGCCAATGATAGTTCAATTACACAAGACTATCCCCACACCCAACCCAGGACTTCCTAACTTATGGATATGGGCTTTCTCCTCCTCCCTATTACCAATACACAGAACAGCCAGATTATTATAGAGCACCACATGCTCCAACTCATTTTCCACCATAACAATAGTTTAGCTAACAACATCGATAGAGCACCAACAAAAATGAGTTTAGTTTTGGTAGTATGTATGAATGCCTTTTTAAAAACCAATGCCATTTCTAAAAAGAATATCCAAACCAATTGTCCAATAATCAGAGCAATAAAGACAATGGATATACTCTAAAATGAAGACCGACATGGTAATATCAAGGTCATTTACACAACTTCGACATCTATTAATATAATCGTATTTTACTTATCAATTCTAGTATTACCCTGATTAAATGTCATATGATGCCTCAATTATCTTATGCCCTAAAGAATGACTATAGACTGTGCGGTTTGTTAATAAATTTACTTATTTGATAACTTGGCTATATTAATACAAAAGATACAATATTACAAATATATCATTTATTCTTACTTTTACAGTTATTAATAACTTGCGTGCATGTTATTTGGTAATAAATGACAATTCATTCTCTTTATTTAATTTTATTTTTATCATTTTAATATTTTCTAGTTTATAATTTAACATTAAAACATTGATTTAATAAGTAAAAATTATCTAAAATACTAATAAATAAATTTTATTAAATTTTAATATTTATCTCAATTTTAATAAACTTATAAAAAATTGCGTCCAATATAGCCAATACTGATACATATTGCTCGATACCGATACTTTCATCCATAATTGCAAAATAAATTTTTCCTTACCACCCAAACAGAAAGTTACAAAACGGCATTTTTTAATCCTGAACCCCATGTGAACATAAACAACTTATGTTGACTTGGCAGATGCTGAGTAAGGGCTGCCTCCTACCTTCTCCCACAGACTGAGTAATGCATGGCAAAGTACATGCTGCACATCACTAATTAAAGGGAGAAGGAAGAAGGTGAAGGTCCTTAGCATCAGCCTTCCATCCGATCACACTCTACCCTCCTTTTACATATCAAAAGAATTAGTGTTGCATATAAAGAGGTGCACCAACGAGTGTTGAGTTCAGAAGGATACCCTTTTTTTCACATCAAGAGATCAGTGCAGTAGGAACTTTAGAATGAGAAACAAAAAACTTCGACTCACCATGAGAAATAGTGTTGAAATCCATGCTTTTCCAAAGTACTTTTCCGACATTCTATCCAGCTTATGATGTCCTTCAAAATTTTAATAGATCACAGATATTTGCCATCAATTAGTTGTCATTTTAGGAAGGAACAGTGATATTTAATCGCTACAAGAAACATACATGCAACTTGCAACGGATTTTCAGAAACTAATTTGCTATTATACCTCAAAAAAGGATATAGAATTATTACTAGATGCTTAAACCTAAGAATACTGGAAACAGATTGATAGAAACAATTACCTGTGTCATTTCATGTAGAGGCTGGTATATCATTGCATCAGCTAGGGAGAGTTGGCCTAGTTCTGCATGCAGCTCTTTCATCAAGTAAAAGAGGCATTAGCAACATTCTGCTTAAGGCCAACAACTATCACAACAGTCTGAACTTACTTTGAAGAGAATCTTCATCAACTTCCACGCTACCGGCTTCCCGAGCCATGTCCTCTATGTTGCTGTAACCAATGAACAAGCATAAAGGCTATTTGATGGAAAAGAATCCAAAGCAGAGAAAATTCAGGAGCACAAAGTATCAGAATCACGGATTAAGTGGTACTATCATTATTCAATATTGATACTTACAGACGCAAAATTCAAAAGATACTGCAGTAAGTAGTAACACCTAACTATGACACGGAAGCTTCAGTTCTGAAAAAGCACTATTTGGTGCTTACGTGAACAATCAAGTTTCGACCCCGAAAAATAATAGCGGAAGTAGTAGAAATAAATATCTAATACACGTAAAAGATATTTAGCACTAGATGCATACAAGACTAACAATCATGCGGAGTAAACAAAATACGTAAACAATCATATAAAGACCCGATTTTTTGTAACGAAGTGAAAACTCGATACCCACGGTAATCGAGAAAAACATTCCGGGCTTCAACGGCCAGGGAAGCAATGCACTATAAAAATCAACTTACAGACCGCGTGGTAACGACGCGCTAACCTAGCCGACTTACTCCCGTCACGTGATCCCTACCAAGGAACTCCTTAGATTTGCCCGCGGCAACGGAACCGGACACCTTCCGGTCTTCAAGCTAATCTTCATTCTCAAGCCACTTGAATTGCCGAACACGATCGGATCTCCTTCTTCAATGCACCGATGTCTCCAACGAAGGTAGAAGGATGTAGGAGTTTGAATAGAAAAAGAAAAATGGTGAGAAAACTCTTTAGATTATAAGGAACAATCTTATAATGTTGATTTTTCTCAAGAGAGGTAGAAACAATGAAGCTTTTGAAGCTTTCTTCTCAAAGGAGGCATAATAATATTCTATCCAGAGAGCCTCTAGTGTCCTTAGGGTTCAGAAAAATATAAGTAGGTATTTATAGAGGGCGTAAAAACACGTTCAAAATTTTTGCCCGTTCGACGGCGCTCGAGTGCTCAACGAGCGGGCAACCTACTAGTATTTTGGCTCGAGCGGGGATCAAGCATGCATCGAGCGGGATACCTACTGGTTTTTCGGCTCGAGCGGACGTCGAGCGCAATGCGAGTGTGGATAGAACGGACATTAACCCGATAACCCACAACCCGACATCGATACAATGATACATATGGTCACAGAATATGTCAATCAGACAAAGGTCTCTAACAATCGGCACCAAAGGTAGGACTAGAAACCCACTTCTTTTAGAAAGATTCTTAATCAAATTTTGTTTCGTTGCCCACTAACTTAGGATCGCAACGCTTTTTCGTCATCCTAATTCAGAAGATTTTTTTATTCTTACTTAAGCTAGATGATAAAATATTGTCATATCCAGGCCCACAGTAACTATTACAAATCGATTGTCAAAAGATGAGCGAGGCCGTTCACACTTTAGAGTTCAATTTGGTTTTTATCATTATCGACAGAAAAGAAGGGAATCAGGATGTGGAAAGGAAGAAACAGTCTTAAACTTTATCTTAGTTGTTTAAATGATATTAGAGTTGTTCACAGTCAAAAGTACGTGAACATAAACCAAACTAATCCGAAGTCGTGCCATACGCGACGAAGATGTTGTTCTTTAAATGGTATAACATGTGGAAGCTTGTATTTGATTCCCACAACTCTTGAGAAATGAGAAAAAATAAACTTTTTAATAAATCTTAAACACCTCTATCATAATAGATATTTTTTTAAAAAAAGTCTAAAAAAATAAAAATATATATGTATAAATCTGTTTTTATAATTAAAATAGATAATATATTATTATTTAAACTCAAATTATTATAAGAGTTGTCTAATATTTTGCATATTTTTCTAACGATATAATTGTTAACTTTTGATTGGATATGAAATGACATCTGGTCAGCTGAAAATTAATTAAAAATTATCAAATTCAGGTTTGATCCCTATTACAGCTATTCAGGTTGTGGATTATTCAATTACTGAAAAAATAAAAGGTGTTAAGAATAAGTTTGAATACTTATGTGGATAATTTTTTATATTTTTGTAATTTATGTTTATTATTTTTATTTATTTAAATTCTTATAACTTTTATTTTATTAAATTCTTATATTCCATACATTATAACAGAAAAAAACTTTGAGGAGAATATTTAGGTAGATAGAATTGTAAGAGTATAATACAAAAGAAACCAGAAGTAAAGAAATTTAAAAATAATATAATATTTTTGAATAATTATACTATTAGTTCTTAAAGAACTTGCTTTTCTTATATTTATATTCTTATTTTGTCTCTCATTTTTTATTTTATAATATATTATAAGTACGAGACGCTAACCAATTGAAAAAGAAAAATTATCTTTTTCTTTTCAAATTAGTTTATGTATTTCTCTCATTTTAAATAATAACAGAAATAATAATATAAGAAAAGGTCCATATTTTGGTTGAAAAAAAAAAAAAGAATTAGACCCCCGTGACCCTTCATACGAAAGTCAGTTATTCTACGCCAGCCAATAATTTAATCTCTTTTTATAACCGAAAGTTTTACTTCATTTAAACTCATTTATCATTGTTTTAATTAAAAAGAGATATTTATTTAAGTTAACCTTCGACCAATAGCAAACAAGCTGTCTACCATACTATATATTTTATCAGATACATGTAAAATAATTATAATAATTGCCTCTATAAATTATATATGATCATTTACACAGATATTTTATGATATAGATGCTTATTATTATGACTTTTATTTATAAAAGATGTCAAATCGTACTGAATTTGAATTTGCTACTCTTGACATTTTTAATAAACTTATTTATTTCAAATCCTTGATATTGATATACATTATGAAGTGATGAACCTTAGAGATATAATTAAATAAGGAAATGCAGCATCCCCGTATGGTCATGCAAAATCTATCTATAATTTTTTCCTTGACACCGTGCTCATGAGCAATCAAAAAACTAAGTATCTAAAATTGAAAGATCCCCGCATCCCATGGAACAATTTAAAGAGAAATATGAGCACTAGATATGCATAATCCTCCCAAAAGCTAGTTATAATTGAATGCACTAGATATTGCAAGATTTCAAAAGTGTTCTACCATTACTTGAACCCCTAAATCTTTTTATTCTTATACTCAATGGCTCAATTAAGTACTTCAAAAGGCATTATTGATATTACTTCTTACCTTATTATGACCTTATGTTGGACATTTTGATTGGTATAATACCCCTTATATTATTCCTTTCTAAATTCCTTCGTTTTTTGAGAGAGCTTGTGTTGGGGTCACTCCCATGAGGAAGTGACTTATAGTCTGAGGATGTAGGCTGAAGACAAGGATGAGAACTGTGCATGGTATTCATAGATTTTGTGGAGGAATTCCAATCAACGTCTATTGAACAGCAAAGTGGTAAGTTGGCCATGGAGGCAAAAAAGCTACGGTTAGGCACACAGAATTTGCCAAGGAGGAAAGTGGCCGGTCAATAAGTTGACCTGCCAAGGTTACAATTGGAAGGCACACGGATTTGTTGGTTGCATTATTCTGGTTAACGGACAGACCAATATATGAAGCAAATGGCCGGTCAACATATTGATCAGCCAAGAAGTAGATAATGGCTGAAAGCGCTCGGGGCAAATTACCAGTCAATGGCTGACCGGCAAAGAAGCAAATTGGCTGGCCATTTCATTGATTGGCCAAGGAAGCAAGCGGTGGTAGGAACTCAAATGGGTAATTATATTTGGGCCAATTCGGTGTCAGCTCAGAAGATTTCTCTGACATGCGTGATCTCAAAAGAATATTGCAGGATCTCTATTGAGTGTGCATCGTAACTGCAGAACTATACAAGTTTGTAGAGTATATTTATATTGTTGGAAATGACAAATTTGGTCGGGGAATAGAATATTCTGTAAATTTTCACAATATGTATGCTGCATTGAGACGGTGAGATGGGTGTGAGGTTTTTCTAAGTGTGAAAGAGTGTGAAGAGAGTATACTATAAGTGATTTGTGCTCCTACTCTCATTCTCTTCTCCTAGGGTTTGTATAATCAAAAAACTTACATAGTAAAAATTTATTGTGGATAAAACATCTTGTGGTTTTTTTCTTATGTTTGTGAAGGATTTTTCACGTAAATCTTAATGTTCTGCTCTTATTCCTTATTCTTTGTTCATTACTGTGTGTGCGCTTGAGGTTCTGTGATACCATTTTTCCCTATAAGTGATATCGGAGCAAGGTTTGAGAAGCTTTCAATCGAATGGCACCGTCGTCTTCAAAGAATCTGCTGTTCAGGGTGGAGCAATTTAACGGGTAAGATAACTTAATCCTTTGGTAAAAAGGGTAAAAAATATCTTGACATGAGAAGGAATAGTGAAAGTATTGAAGAAAAAGGATGAGAAGCCGGAGAATTTGATCTATGATGAATGGTAAGATAAAAGAGATCTTACCAACTGTACTATCAAACTATACTTGACGGACAACTCTCTTTCGAAGGTTCTTGGATTATCAGATCCAGTGAAAGTCTGGGAAAGCTTGAAAGCTGATATAAGTCCAAATCATTGACTATAAGGTTATACGTGAAGAAGCAGTCTTATGGAATGCGCCTGTCTGAAGGAAAAAAAATTTAAGAAGTATCTAGATGAGTTTAATTGGATTCTAATGCAAATGGCAGTGTTTGATGAGGAGATGAAGGAGGAGGACAAGGCATTGGTGTTACTGGCTTCCTTACCAGCCTCATATGATCACAGTGTCATAGCATTACTGTTTGGGAAGGACACATTTAAGCTAGACGAGGTGATTGTTTCCCGACTCATAAATGAGTCCAGGTGGTCTCAAAGGACCTTCACCTCATATCATTCTGAGGTACTCATGATAGAATCATGGGAAAGGAGTAAAGGTCATGGTCTGAAATCTGGAGAGAAGGGCCGAAGTAAGTCTTGCTCAAGATTTTAAAACTTTGAGTGCCATTATTGTGATAAGAAGGCCATATTAAAAAATATTATTACAAATGAAAGTGTGAGTGCGCTGAGAATGAGAAGGAAGAAAAGGGACGAGGTGAAAAAGTCCTTGATCTCAGTGATCACAAGAGGCGAGCTCCTGTTAACGTGTGAGTAAAATCACTAAGGGGCGTAAATCCAGTGTGTGAGAAATCACCAAGTACTGGGGAGTGTGTCACCAGGGGCGCTGTGTATCGGCCGCTGTGTGCGGGGGGTGAAACGAAGGTTATCGTTTCATCACACTTGTAAAATGTGTGAGCAGAGAGCACCACAGTGAGAAGGAGAGGAAAAAAATAGAGAAATAAGAGGGAAGGAGAGTTTCCTTACTCTTGGTGATTGTTTTTCTTATCGTCTATTTATGAGGGACTTGTGTGACTGGGATGGGTTCCTTGTACTTTATCTTTGAGTTTGTGTAACCATTTTACTTAGTAAATTTATTTGTGAACTATATATCCCATGATTTTTCTCCTTAGTTGAGAAGGGATTTCCACGTAAAAATGTTGTGCATTTCTTTGTTGTCCTTGTGCTTATACTAATGGTGGTTGACGACAACGGGGGGTTCAAGTTTCCGTTGCGTAAGATTGTGCAAATCTAGGTCGTTTGAACCCCAACAAGTGGTATCAGAGACGTTTGACATTATAAATCTAGTTGAAGAGGCAACTGATTGGGTGGTGGATACTAGAGACATCTAGAGTTGTTGACTGTGATGAAGTGTCTCTTGTCACTACTAATGGCACCCGACTGATTTTGAGAGATGTCCGACTAGTTCTGACATTCGGATGAACATCATCTCAGTAGGAAGATTAGATGATGCTGGCTTTTGTAACGTTTTCTGTGATGGGGGATATAAACTAACTAGAGGGTCTCTGGTAGTTACCCGAGGTAAAAAGTTATCGGGCCTTTACGTGTTGCAGGCCTCTGCTGAGGTAGGTCAGGTAAACGTTGCTACCAGTGTGGAGAACTCAGACTTAAGGCGCCACCGGCTGGGCCACATGAGCAAAAAAGGATTATATTATCTGGTCAAGAATCGTCTTATACTGGACGTAAAGAAAGCTGAGCTAAGGACGTGTCCTCACTGTCTGGTGGGAAAGTAGATGAGAGTGTCTTTTCGAGGAGACTCATCATCCAAAAAGGCCGAGGTGCTTGAATTGGTACATACCGATATATGTGGACCATTCAAAGAGAAGTCTTTTCGTGGCGCTCAATATTTTGTGTCTTCATTGATGACTTTTCTAGAAAAATATGAGTTTATCCACTGAAGACTAAGGACCAAGTCTTCCGTACATTTAAACACTCTCATGCTCTGGTGGAACGTCAGACAGGGAAGAAGTTAAAGACCGTCTGAAGTGACAATGGGGGTGAGTACATTGAGACATTTAATGCCTACTGTCGGTCTCATGGTATCATGTATTAGAAGGCACCCCCAAAGATGCCACAGTTAAATGGTGTTGCTGAGCACATGAACCGCACGTTGCTGGAAAGGGTAAGGTGTATACTTTCAAAAGTAAAGTTTTCAAGATCCTTTTGGGCTAAAGCCCTAAGGATGGCGGCCTATGTTATGAATAGGTCACCTAATAAACTCTTGAGTGGTGAAACTCCTGAGAAGATATAGGTAGGAAAGGAGTTGTCCTATGACCATCTTAGAGTGTTTGGGTGCAAGGCCTTTGTGCATATTTCCAAGGATGAAAGGACCAAGTTAGAGAAAAAGACCAAATAATACATCTTTCTGGGCTATGGGGAAGATGATTTAGAGTTCAGATTTTATGACCCAGTACAGAAAAAACTTGTCCGATTGTGGGATGTGGTTTTTATTGAAAAGGAGACCATTAAAAATATTGGAAGGGACAAGAAGACTTTACCTTATACTGGCCGGACGGACAAGGTAAGAATTGAAACTATCCATCCAATACCTCTTTAGTTTGACGACATTGGCCCAAGAGTGGCCGAGGACAATAATGAGGCAGTCACCGTGCCTCATGAGGATCAGAATAAAGTTTTTTCTCAATAGATTGAGGATATTATTGTCCGACGATATACAAGGGATAGATGACCGTCCGTACGCCTGCCATCCAGTGAAGTACGTCCTATTCACTGACGGAGAACCCGAGGACTTTGAAGAGGCAGTGAAGCATAAGCACAAGGATGAATGGATGGAAGCCATGTAAGAGGAGATTAGTTCTCTGCATGAGAATCATACATTTGACCTGACAGAATTGCCAAAGGGAAAGCGTGCTCTGAAGAATAAATGGGTATTCCGACTGAAGATGGATGAGAGTGCCTCAAAACCGAGGTACAAGGCAAGGTTTGTGGTAAATGATTTAATCAAAGGAAAGGGGTTGATTTTAATGAAATATTGCTCTAGTTGTAAAAATTTCCTTGATAGGGGTGGTGCTCGGTTTGGCTGTGGCTCTAAACTTAGAGGTGGAGCAATTAGATGTCTAGACAGTATTTCTTCATGGAAATCTTAAAAAGAAATATACATAGAGCAGCCAAAGGGTTTCCAAGTTAAGGGGAAGGAACACCAAGTCTGTTATCTAAGAAAAAGCATATATGAATTGAAATAGGCTCCAAGACAGTGGTACAAGAAATTTGAGTCTATCATGATCGGTCAAGGATACCGAAAGAGTACTTCTGACCATTGTGTTTTTGTGTAAAAATTCTATGAGAATGATTTTATCATTCTCCTCATTTATGTGGATGACATGCTGGTGGTTAGCCAAAACAATGCTCGGATTGAGGAACTCAAGAAACAGCTTGGACAGTCATTCACAATGAAGATTCTTGGGCAAGCAAAATAGATTCTAGGGATTTAAATCATTCACAATCGAGAGGCAGGAAAGTTATGGCTATCTCAAGAGAGTTTCATTGAGAAGGTGCTCCAACGCTTTAATATGGATAAGTCCAAACCAGTAAACACACTATTGGCAAGTCACTTTAGGCTGAGTAGTGCACAGTGTCTGTCCTCGGATGCTGAGAGGGCCAGCATGGGAGCATACCTTACTCCTCGGCTGTAGACAGCTTGATGTATGCAACAGTATGTACAAGGCCGGACATTGTGCATACTGTTAGCACAGTTAGTCGCTTTCTGTCAAAGCCAGGTAGGGAGCACTAGTCTGCACTGAAATGGATAATGAAATATCTTCGATAAACTTTAAGTTATGTCTGTGCTTTGGAGATGCTAAGTCTCACCTGATTGGTTACACGGATACTGACATGGCAGGTGATGTTGACTCTAGAAAATCTACCTCGAAATACTTGATGAAATTTATTAGAGGAGCAGTCTTCTGGCAGTCAAAGCTATAAAGTGCATTGCCCTTTCTACCACTGAGGCTGAGTTTATTGCGGTGACTGAGACCTATAAGGATATGCTCTAGATGAAAAATTTCATGCAAGGATTGGGTTTCAAGCAAGAGAAGTATGTGGCTCTTTGTGATAGTCAAAGTATTATGCATCTCTATAGAAATTTTTCATTCCATTCAAGATCAAAACATATTCATATTCGATACCATTAGGTGAGAGATGTTACTGATACTGGACTGTTAACGCTTGAAAAAGTCTAAACGGAGAAAAATGGATCAGACATGATGATCAAAGTTTTGCCAAAAGTAAAGCTTGAAGTCTCTTGTAGCTTGGCTGGTTTGTCAGGTATAGCTTCCTCACGGTCGTAAGAGGAAGTTTATTGGGGTCACTCCGGTGAGGAAGTGACTTATAGTCTAAGGACGTAGCCTGAAGACAAGGACGAGGACTGTGCATGGTGTCTGTAGACTTTTGGAGGAATTTTGATCAACATTTGTTGACTAACAAAGTGGCAAATTGGCCTTGGAGGCAAAATAGCCGAGGGCAGGCGCACATAATTTGCCAAGGAGGAAAGTGGCCAGTCAATCAAGGTTGCAATTGGAAGGCACGCGAATTTTCCAGTTGGATTATTCTGATTAACAGATTGACCAATATATGAAGCAAATGGCTGGTCAATGTGTTAATCGGCCAAGAAGCAGATAGCGGTTGAAAGCGCTCAGGGCAAATTGTTGGTCAATGCGTTGACTGGCAAAGAAGCAAATTGGCAAGTGAACGCGTTGACCGGCCAAGGTCTCAAGTTTTCGGGCTGGCACAACAGATGCTGTTGAGACAGATGGCCAGTCAATTCATTGATCGGCCAAGGAGGCAAGCAGCGATTGTAACTCTAATCAGAGTTGGG
>JAOVVI020000336.1:0-34279 GCA_028571085.2 Nepenthes alata
TTTAGCCAATTTTTTTTTGTAAAAAAAAATTTTTTTTTTTGTAAACCCCCCCCCCCCCCCCCAAAAAAAAAAAATAGATTAGTAAAAAAGGCTTTCTACTTTTTTGGAAAATTTTAAAGAGTGATCATTCATTAGAAAATGCATCTTGTTAACGCCATACTGCAAATGAATTGATAATATGCCAAACACAGCGTTACTAGGATCCTCAACTCTTCCCAGTGTTAATTGCAGCATTCACAAAGTCCTCACAGCTCGAAAACCCTCTGGACAACACATCGGCTAAAACGCCAATGATGTCGAATGCCTCCTGCAGATTGCTGGCCGAAGTAATGTCTTCCAGCCATGATAGAAGCTCCTTGGAGAATCCTACCATCTCCCTCACATTCAACAATTTCTCCTTCATCACCACCTCCCAACCTTCCAAGCTGCCACCGCCACTGCCTGCCTCCTCCCCTTCTGCCTGCCTAGGAGCCTCTTTGCTGCTAGTAGGAGCCGTGCTAGCCGGATTTCCAATCTTGAGAAACTGCTGTAGCTGCTCTATTAAGCCGGTGTAGATGAGCATGGGCTGGATGATCGACAATAGATCATTTGAACTGACGCTGGCACCAGAAGTCGAGCTTCCGGTGGTGCTAGCAGATGCATCGCCAAGAGTCACTGGGCTTGACGATCCTCGGGGTGTTGACCGGCCGCGAGAATGTTGCATGTGTGCATGTTGAATGCCACGCTGTAAGAAGGCATGTCGGTGCTGCAGCCAAGATTCGTAAGATTCCGATAAGAGCGAGCTAACCATCATGAATTGCACCGTCTCCTCAGTCCCAGGAGAAGGTTGCGTTGCAACCGCAGCAGCAGGCCTGGAATCCGAGGCGGCGGAGGTCAAGTACATTGAGACCGTCCTCGCCATAGTTTGGCGATGTGAGGGGCTCCCTTGATTCAGCAGGTGACAAGCCATCTGGATCATTAAGGGTAGAAATTTTGAGTTGCTCTCTTTTCCACCACCTTTGCAGTCTGCGCTAAATGATGCCCCGGTAGCAAAACGGGCGAGCATCTGCATGAAAACAATAAACGGGTTAGCATTTATATTCACAGCCTTGCAAACTTGTTTATTTCATTGAACTTCACTTTGAGAGTGCCAGGATCGTCACGGTTTTCAAGCAGGTCAAGCAATACTTAACAAGGAATTTTGCTATCGTAAGACTATCATAGTTGTTATGGCTGCTATTTACTAGGGATTTGGTCATTGGTTCCCCTGTCCTTTGGTCATCAACTTCCTTGCACGAACCAACTTTTGATTCAAGATAATGGCATATATATGAAAGTAAGAGAATTTTTTGGGGAAGAAAAAGGGATCTTATTGAGAGAGGCAACTAAGTGCTATGCACAATCATCAATATCAGACCCTAAAACTAAGATCACAAGTAGAACACTAATTACGGGTGGAAAGAAGCAAGCTATGCGACTTAAGTCATGGAAGCCCCATAACTCCATCTATAAAGCCCTATTACCCAAGACCAGGCTTGAATTCTCACAGTACAAAGTTCACACATCCACCAAATGACTAATACTAAAAGTTCAGTGGATGAATAATAAAAATTAAATAGTTATTTAAATCACTCAATATAATGAGAGCCTCTTTATAGAAAAAAAAACATAACAATACTAAAAATTTGTGCTGGCATAGGATGTAAGAAAGGATATCATACCAGAACAATGTCATACATCAACAACCGGAGGCGGCTTCCATCAGCACGCCCGAGAGCATTGAGGTTTTCCCAGTACTGATCCACATAGCGGACATACTGGCTCACGGGAACAGACGGCCCCCTCACAGGAAATAAGGAATTGCAAAGAGTTTCATTGTTTCTGAGGGTAGCCCCATCCCACTCTTTCTTTGGATTCCTGAGAGCTGCGTCGGCTCTTTTAGCCTCCTGGTGGCACTGAAAGTGGATCATGTTGAAGTGGCTAACGGTCGTATAGACACACTCGCCCCGAGTGCTTCCAGAAGTACTCACGCCCAAGTTTACACGCTTACTGTAAGAGTACACACCGAGCAGATCATTGGACCTCAAACTGTAGCCCTCTCTGCATACCATGCATGCCAACCCATCCTCCTCTTCCTCCACATCTTCCAAACCTTCTAGATTTGGTCGAGCGACAATAATACGCTCACCACCATCGGAAGAGAGCTCATGCCGCATTCCAAGTTCCTGTTTGCATGACAATAAAGGCAACACGTGTTAGGCTGTCATGCTTCAAAATTCTATCATTCTACCAAAATGTTGTAATGGAAATGGATGAAAATATCACAGTTTTGGTATTCACAGCGAATTCCTTTTGTGAATTGCAACCCTTCAAGCAAATATTGGCCAATACAATGGAAAATATGAAATATATGGCCAATATATTGCTGATTTCACGACTTTCGCTGTACAACACACAAAGGGCAAGAAGATATGGATGTAAAAAGAAAATTTATCGTAAAAGTAAAATCACAACCATAGAGGAAAATATTGCTCAATATATATTGGTATCAGATCTCCGATCCCGATATTTTTCAATACTACAACAATACGCAATATGTTATTATATTTATAATATATTGCGATATATTAGCCGATACACACGATATTTGGCTGATACAGTTGATATTTCGATCAATACGGTCTGATTATCTTATAATTTTTTTAAATCTTTTTCCTCTGATATATTTAATATCAATAAATATTTTTCGATATATCAAATATCAGTATAACCGCAATCTATACTGACACCTATATTCTCATCATAATCACAACTAATGATACCTGAAGTAGTTCCCCTCTCCTTCTCAAAGCGCGCCGCCTCATCTCATCCTTTGTAGCATGCCGTAACTTGCGAATTTCCTCTCCTAAAAATCCATCCCCTTTCCCCTCCTTGTCAGACAGCATGTCGAGCAAGTTCTCCGCCCTTGCTCCGATCTCATTTTCAACAAAGACTCCTTCCAGTGCATGGAGCAATGGCAGGATACCTCCCTCACCAATACACCTTTGTGTGGGAAAGTGACCCATTGACAATCCCCTTAGCATAGAGAGGATAAGTGGGACCGATGGTAATTTATAACCGGGCTGCCTTGAAACATCAAAAGTCTCCCTTAAATATGCAATGGCAACTCCAGTGATTCCCTTATCCAAGATAATATCTTTAAGCCTTCCTCCACAAGAACTTGTTTTGAGTGACTCGGAAACTCTGACAAAGTTCTCAACTGCAAATCTCTGCTTGGCTGCTTCTTGAGCAATGTCCAGATCTGTGGGGTCGTCTTCATGCTGTTTCTGCAGCTGGTCAAAGCCCCCCCAATCTTGCAAGTATGGTTCGAAATGATGTATAAGAGTTTCCATCGCTGCAGGCTCACCATAGGTCAGGTAAGGCAAGATCCTTGCAACCATCTCGGTGTTCCGATGTTGTTTACTTGATTTCTTTGAGCCAGAAGGATGGCAGAGCCTTTCCAAGAACATCAGGACTATCTTTTTGGCTTGTTCACCTGCGCCGGTTTCTTCACTGGTGACCGTAAGACCATTCTCAGCAATTCCGATACTATCACTCTCATTTGCTTCTAAAGTTAAGGACTCAACAATCAAAAGAATGCCCTCCGCTGGCTCCATGGCATCCACAAAGAAGGCCCGTCTTGCTGTCTCAAGAAGTAAACCTAAAGCTCCCAACCTTAGTAAGGCTCGTCTATTCTTCCTTATCTTGCAGCAATGCAAGAGAAGGTTAAGTACCGCAACCAACTGCTCATGGTTGGATTTCAGATCATCTTGCAAACGCTGTAAAATTGAATACAGATTCACATGAGAATAAAAAATATGAAGTTCAGAGCTGTTCTTTAGGATTAAATACCACTATGCAACAGCAGGATAAACTATCTTACACTCTGTGGGCTACTTTTGGAAAGAGACTATTCACTATAAAGATAAACTACACCAATAACATTCACAGGATTTGTTCAAAGCAAAGTCACGCTACAAGAGACATTAAAGAGTTAAAAAGTACGATTATTCAGCTTATTTGTTTATTTATATACTGCTTTATTAGCCTGTGGGTGCTATTCCTAAGTCGGCAGAAGCATATAGAAGGCAAGAAGGAAACCAAGATGCATAAGCAAAGAATGGACACTCACCTTGATCATGTCCAAGACAATTTCTAGCCCATCATATTCTCTGATTGCACCGGCAATTGCAAACTCAACCTCTGGATCTTGTGACTCCTCTCTATCCTCCTCCAACTCTTTAATCATGGGCTCGGTAGCTTCTCCATCTAATCCCTGCCATTAATGCAAAAAGGCATGCACAATAACAAGTAAGACTCTAATGCCCACCAGGATCAAAACAATGTATTAAAAAAAATAATCAAATATTCAAATTGAGAGATAGAGTGAAGTTATATAGTCAACTTGAAAATGATCGAATGGCATTGCTTTTTCAGCCTGAACCAAAAAATCCCTTTGATATAATGCAGAATGAGAAGCCTTCATTAACAATGACACTGCCACCATGCCAGCGGCAGCATAAATGATGTTAACAACTTCCTCTATGTAAGAAAGACAAACTACTGTACTTGCCATTTCTAAGCTCTGAAAAAAAAGCGCATTAAACAATGCTACAGATGCAAGACACATGGCAATTACCTATTTATCCAAAACCAATAACAGCTTTAAGTGCATATACGAAGCTTTACCTGTCAGCAATAATCAGACACACCTAAATAAATATCTTAAGAAATGAAAAATACACACCTGAAGCCGGTATGTCACTATCATAGGAGGACAATCCCTTGATGAAGCAGCAGCACCAGAGGACAGCATAGTTGCATTAGCTGCAATATTGGAAGATTGAGTATTTGACTTCTTCCAGACTTGCTCATAAACCTGAGCAATGCTGAAATCAAGAGAGATAATATTCCCTGCTACCAACAATTCCATTCCATAGTCATCTTCCAGAAGACCTAATAGATCCAACTGGTGGCAAATCTTATTTTTAACATCACGCATTAGCGGACCAATCTCAGCACTTGAATATGGATTTTTTGTCATTGATCCCCGGATAAATTCTTCTTGTGTGTGGGCCTTGTTAAGAACTAAAAGGTAAACAGACTCGGGTTTTGAAGGGCAGATCAAATTGCACAGCTGCTCCAAGATAAACTGCATATAAAAGAAAAATTTGCAGGAAAAAATTAAGACACATAACACAATGTCCAAATCAATTTTATTGAGCATAGAAGTATACTTTTTTGTTTTCGTTTTTTTTTTGGGCGAGTGGAGTGGGGGTGGGCAGGATTATTTTTAGTGCCTTCCTTACCAATGATGTTTGACCTTTCTTCTCCTCTCCGTGAATTTGAAGGCCACAGATACAGGCCCGAATAAATTGTCTTTTATTTTCACTGCTCTCCTGCAGGAGACCGTCCAGAAGATCTTTGAGAAGGCGGTTGCAATCACCAATTAACTTTGTCTTCTGAACCACCAAACCTCGAATGACGATAAGCGCCTCGAGGATTTCCGCAAGCAAGTTGTCATGCATGAATCTAACAGTGGGAATCAGATTGTAATTAGAGACAGCATAGAACTATTTACTGGGTAAAATTTATTGTTCTATCCAATGGAGATTTATACCTGGCTCTGATATTGGGAACCTCCAGAAATTTTCCGAGTAGCTCTATTAACTTGTGAAGTATAAACCCTTGTGAAATGTCAATATGCAAAGCCCTCTCCAAACACTCAATATTGCTAACTTCTTGGGTGATTAATTTGCATATAGTAGTCAGAGATCCTCTCACCGTAAGGAAGAGACAAGCATCTTCCAAGTCTATCATCTTAAAGAGCAAGTCAAAGTACTCCACAGCACTTTCAGCAGCAGAGAGAGTAGCAGGTAACCATGTCATGAGTAAATCCAACAAGCGGAACCGCCTTGATGAACTATGCGCACAGAGCAAGTTAATCAACATACACATCTCAGACCTTATTGATTGAGAACAAGCACTAAGAATTAGTCCTGAAACCCATGAGCCCAATTCAAATGATGACAAATCATGTTTAGCAGTCCTACATGCACTACGCTTCCATCTAAGTGCATACTTCAATGCTAGATAATCATATCTTTGACCCCATGACCTCTGACCAGAACCTTTGACCACCTGGGACACCTTGTACTGCCTCCTGACAAAATCAATATATGATGCTCCTTTCTCCCATTCTGAATAACTCAACAATTGAATATCCCGAGTCTTTTGAGACCCATCCCAGTTTCGCTCAACAAGATCTGGTGCAAACTTGTTCTCAGTGACAAGTACACCCAAAGAGCTAGTAGTATTTGATCCATTTTCATCCTTTGGTGTACATGGAGCAGATTTTCCAACTGTTTCTTTGTCAATTGTTTCAGGTTTGGGAGGCGTACATGCCTGAGATACAATCCTGAGGCAAGGAAGTATCACATGCTCGGAAATGGCAGGATGATTGGCCCCTAATTTAATTGATGTAAATAACAATTGAAAGACAATCCGCAATCTTGACTCCCAAAATTCATCGGACAGAGAACACACCTCCGAAAGCAAAAGCATTTCTTCTCGAGTAGCAATAGCAATGTCCATAGATCGATGATGTTCAAGACAATATAAGACTTTCTTCTGTATCAAGTTATTCAACTCAGAAACAGCATTCATATCACCCTCAGAAAAAGCACAAAGCACAGCCCTTGCTTGCACACGAGCTGATTTAGGACCTTGATGGATATTGTTTCCAAACAATTCAGTCAAAATTCCAGCTGCAACAAGTTGTTTCTTGGAACTTGGATGCTTTGAGAGCACATGCAATATCTCAAGGCACTGGGTAACATAAGTGGTAGCACAGCCATAGCAACTATTGGGAGACCTGGAAACCACAAATCTTGAAGGTTCCTTGTTATGATCAGAATGTTTCTGATGCAAATAATTCATCAAAACCCGACGAAGCCCTTGGAGTGTCTGAACACTTTTGCTAACTGAGTCAAAAGCTGCTTTACACTTCTCTCCATATAGAACACCAAGAAGTGCAATCTTCCGGTTTATCTTACATGAAGGCCCAGGCAATGATACCATCATCTGCTGGACTGAATCTTTCTGCTGTGAGTCCATTTCATTCTCCCCAATGCTGGATACAATCTTAAGCAAGGGCTTTTTAAAACCCAACAGCTGCTGATACCTTCTATGGGCATTTTCTGATTCAGATTCTATAGCTGCCAGACCTCTCTTCATATCATCATCATTCTCCATGTTATCAAACATATAACTAGGCTTTGCCATGAAATTAAATTCAAAACGACCATATTTGCTATACCCACATTCATTACATAGAAAGGAATCCAAATTCTCATAATTAATATTACGACATTGCCTGCATTGATAGGCATTCTCATGGCAACTGCCGCATATTCCATGCCTGTCAGTAACAGGCCGGCTGCACCTTGGGCACGGCAATGGTTCCATTGATGAAGCCTGAAGATTTTCATAGAAAGCATCGAGTTCAATCATGAAGTTGCAAGCAGTGATTGGAATAGGGAAATCTACTTTCAGCTCAGTCTGATTAAAGGCAAGGTGACAACTCTTTGCACGCTTCCACAAGGACCAATTATTTTTCAACTCTGACAAGTCAGCCACAGGTCTATTGTTGTAATACAAGTTCAAGACCTTAACTGATTTCGATTTACGAGAATCATGAACATTCATCATCACAGACTGGATAGTGTAGCTCCCAGTGCATTTCACTATAATGCGGTTATCAGTAAATTTTGTCTCGGATTTTAAGCTTTCCAGTTTTATCCTACTGTATGTCGCCTCTGGAGAGCTACAGGCAAAACAAGGTTCACTCTCAAGATAGAATCCGTCAAATTCAACAAGACCACTAAGGGTGTTGTATATACAGGAATTGGGATGATTTGCTAGCAGTTCATTTTGAGAGTGAAGTGTCCCATACATGGACTGAATAACATCAGGAGTCAGGCATTGATCCAAAAGTGCGGAACTCTGTTGCTTATTGACATCAGGCACTTTGCCAAGCAACCAAGTAAGCAGCTCTGTATAGTCAGCAATATTCTGCCCATACATTGGCAAGCATTTCACCTTCTGCAACAGAGCTGCGAGCATGGCCCCCTTAAATGACTGCTTCCCATGATGCCAAACACCATAAAGGACACATTTGGCTTCAGCACGGACAGAGCTTGAGTTCCATTCAAGAAGGAAACAATCAATAAATTGCACTAGGACATCACCACCTTTATCACAAAAGACATCAACAACTGCTTCCATATCCAAAAATGACTTCTCTGAGCCAGACTCAGTTCCTTCATCACTTTTTTTTTTCTTTTTTGAATCCTGGGCCTGTGCAACTGATTTGTTTGAGCTTATTCCAGTGTCTCCCAACTCCAGTTCCTGTGAAGAGTGGCCCATATCCTTTCCGGTATAGAATGCCAAATTCAGTAGTTTGAGGGTCTGAATCACAGACTCTTCCCCGAGATAGAATACCCAATTTACCAGAAAGGACAAGACATCACCATGCCTTAAACAATACTTCTGCCAGTTTCGAGGACGTGCAGCAGCTACTTCAGCCACAGTAGACAAGCACTTAACTATCTTTACACCTCTCTCATAGGCGATGGGATTCTGAAAACCACCAGATTTGCTCACATGCTCATGGAGCTTCTTGAGTTCAGTTGAGAACTGCCAAGAGTCTCGCACACTGTAATAGTGGGACTTGCTTCCACACAAGTGCAGAAAAAGTCTTCTTGCATACCTTCTAACAAATGATGTATTAGGATTGTTAATGTAGCTGCAAAGAACATCCTGATATCCATCTAGTTTCAAGTCTTTGCCAGGAGAGATCTTATAAATCTTCTCCTTTTCACCACTCTTGTCATGTTTTTCAGGTCGAACTAAACTGTAAACCAGACGGAAAGTATTCTCCAACAACAGTCTATGGTAGTCAACAAAGATGTCATTCCGATGAGCTTTTGCATATGAATCTGAAAAGAAAGGAGAAAAATTGCCCGCTGGCAGCTCCCTTCTGATTGTTAGCAGAGCCCCACATCCAGAACTAGGGTGAAAACTAGTAGAATTTTCGAGATTAGCAGTTGAAGATTTGAAAACCTGAACCAATTGCTGCAGAATATCCATCAGAAAATTTACAAAAGACTGCTGCCTAAGAAGATTGCAGGCTCGAAGCAGCTGGGATGCAGAGTCATTCTTTTCTTGATCATCTGGAGAAGATGCAGCAGCTGTGGGAGCAGAGGAAGGAATTTGGGTATATGTTTTATCATGTGCATGTGAAGCTCCACTGCCACTATACTTTGGCATAGAAGTGTCATTGCCTGGCTGGTGCCAATTTCTCAGCATCAAGGTAAAGAACATAAAGACAAGGGTGCTGACTTCACCAAAAGAAGAACGGTTTCTAGCTAAAAATGGTTTGCTGGGGTTAATCTCATCCAAGAACCACTCTGTCAGTTTTTCCAAATCTAAGCTTTCAGATCCTAAGCTGTCAACAAAAGGTCCACCAACAGCAGATGATAATCTATAGAAGAGCTGCATGAGAGGAATAGCTCGAACCCCAGAAGTTGTCTCCATCCATCCTCTTAGTTGTTCAAGGATCTCGCTGAGAAGCAGAGAATTTACAGCTCGCTTAGATGCAGAAATTGAAACAGGATCAGCCAGTGAAGCAGAGAACTCTGTAGATTCACTGGGCTCCAGCACATGAATCGGTGTAGAATGCTGAAAATTGGTGTCTGCTGCTGCTGGCAACACACTTGCATCATTTAAGTCATCAGTGGAGAAATGCATTTCATTCCCCTCTCCTCCAAAAGTCTCTATTTCTATTGGAATTGCTGTCATAGGATGATCCCTAGAGTGTGGCAGAGGAAGCCGATCAGCATCGAACACTTCATAGCATGCCTCACATAAATCAAAGTCAGGGCAAATGGTGCAATGCCATCTCCTCCGACGTATAGGTACAGTTGAACAGCCATCACAACAGTATTGGACAGATGATGTGATAGAATCTTCTTCAACCATTACTTGCGCATTTCCCCCAACAGCACTTGGGGCATGTGTGGGCACCGAAGCAGATGTGGCATTGTCAGCCACATCATCAGTACCCAACATTGTTTGTTTTGGGAATGGAACCTGAAGCAACCTTGAAGATATAGCCAGGCTGGCCCACAAAAATTCCAATACAAAAGACATGTGAATTCTTGCAAGCCAAAAAATACAAAACAGAGGAAATATTATAGGTAATAGAATGAAAGAAAATTGACTACCTGCTCGCAGTCTGGACAGCCTCATTGGGATAAAAAAGAAGTTTTTTAAATAATACAGCAGCTCCTGAAACAGTGTGTTCACTTGCACCCTTCCCATGCAAAGCCAGACATTCAGCATAACTATAAATGAGCTCCACAGAAGATACAACAATATTGTTCATTGTCTGCATGTCAAGCTGCTCAATCTCCAAAATTCCCCACAAAACTTGCATGAGCCCATCCACTAATTCTGAACCTACATCAGCAAGTGGAAATGAACACCACCATGAGATAGACAAACAGGTTAAAGTGAAATTCTAACAATGAAGCATGAAAAACAGAACAGAGTAGCAGTTCCTTGTTATAAATATGGCATAACTTGCATTAGATTCATTAGAACAAGCATATGGACAAAAAAAAGAGGCACACATATTCAAAATGGCCAAATTCTAACCTTTAGTACAATTCAGGACAACTAGTGAGGATCTCTATAATTACCAAGATCACCACAACCTAAATTAATGTAAAAGGATTAATCAAACTAAAAGTAGTAGAATATGGTTCCAGGGAGCTAACTGGTCTGTATCTTGTGCATTTGGGGAAGAAAAGACACTCAAATGTTAACATGTAAAAAAATACATTCTTAAAGATTGAGTGTCAGAGAAAGATTCTTGTACAGAGTATAGCATTGACAATATACACTATGGGAGCAGAGAGAATGGCAAACAAGTAAACAAACGAAAGGAAGCACCCAAAAAAAAAAATAAAAACAAAAAACACAGGTGGTCTCTTGTAACATAGTTGAACATGGGTATTGCATTTGATAGATACATATATGAAACCTTTGGTAGATAAATGCACAACAGATGACAGCCTTTCTACCATCATTCATCAATAACATGAGAAAATACACCCTAACCATAGGAAAGGATTGTGAACATTTGAACAACCTTCAGATAAAGAAGAAAATTTTTTTTTAGCAAGAATCTCAAGCTTGTATCATACATGGGCGGATCTAGGATCTTTTCAGCGGTCAATATTTTTAAAATTTTAAATTTTTTTTAAAAAATAAATTAAATTAATTATATTATCATAATATTAAAAAAGGTAAAAATTCAACTATTTTCATAAAAATAAGTTTCAATGACCAATAAATAAATTTTGGGGGGTTAATTAAAACTATTTAGTGGATCAATATAAATTTTCAGTTTGATTATTAAAATATATCTAATTTTTTCTTTTATCTATAAAAATCTTTTTTAAATGACATCAATTGAACCCACATCCTAGAAGGTGTATCTGCCCCTGGTGACATAACAACCTTGAGATATGGACATAAAACTGTTGAGTAAGAATTGAAAGATCAAATGATGCTCCCAATTTCCGACCTCAACAGCACATCAAACTTAGCAGAACAGTTATATAGTGTATAAGATTGAGGCTTCAAAAGACAAACCAAAACATGGGTAAACTAATTGAAAGGGTACAATGGATGTGTCAATACCATTCATCTCAAGGAATACAGCCAAGTTTGCCCTCCGATGCAATGCAATCTTCGAGACTGCACGTAACTGGGCAGTGAACTCCTCAATTATCCACCCTGTATTAGAACCACCAATCCCCAAACTTGACAAAAGCACAGCACCAGATTTCACCACACCAAGAAGGCACATGCTATCCTTAACCTAAGTAAGGAAATTCAATCAGTCAACATTTTCCACAAAAAATGGTCACAAGAAGAAAAGGCATTCATGAACAACAGAAAAATAATTGACACATAAAGTAATGCATGACGGGGAGAAGGTACTTGGTAATATATCTCCCTTTTCGGAAACACAGCCTGCAGAACGCGGCATGCAGCAGCCTGCAACAATGGCTCTCTGTCACTTTCAAAAATTGTTTCCAGCAACTGCTTGCACCTGAGTTTGTCCAGGTCTGGTTTTATATCCTCAACTTTTGAGCATCCCTGTGACCAGCGCAGCAAATATAACATAGAGAGAAGTTTGAGGCCATCAGCAACCACCTGTTCCTGAATAGGTGCAGACTGCATAGAACAAATTTTTTTCCTCGACCCTCCAGCCAGGGAATGACGTCTAAGGACTCTAGCTTCCATGTCCAAAACAGCATCCATTTTCTCTTTCCAACCGAATTCATCTTTAGGACGGCCATAAACCTCCAATGAATCTATTCTAGAAAGTGCTGAGCCATTAAAAGTTGGGCCAACTGTGATTGTGAACTCCTCATCTGCGAGGAGTGATTCAGCAACCGTAAATGGAATGTCATACCAACACCTCATGCCTTCATCTAATTTGACCACTCTCTGAAATATGCCAACATCAGAAGGTATATGGTTGGCTGATGTATTTCCAACATGCACCCGAAGACCAACCATTACTATATCCGGATTTGAGTTCAAAATGGTTATCTGAAATGATAGACAGATATCAACCCCAATTGAAACCAACATAGTAGAAAGCAAATAAGCAAGTGCAAGCATCAGAATTGCCAACACTGGTCACCAATCAGGAGAATCCAGAGACAAAAAAAAAAATACAACTTAGAAGTCATAGCCACAGCATCAAAAAATATTCAACCTTCACAATGTATGAATGAACCAACGGCAACGAATTCAAATAAATGCAAGCAGTAGAATTGCAATGAGCAAACTACTGATCCTTTAACTAAAGAGGAGAATTCAGAAGGCCACAGCTCAGTTCGGGGTGAAGTTGACATCAACATTTCTAGACTAATTAATAATTTCACTCACTTCCACCAATTCAGCATATGTATTCACATACTAACTTATATTAGATATTAACCAAACAAAAATTCATAGAACTGCAGCAATTTAAAGGAATAGCATGAAACAATCAGATAGAGCAAATAAAGAGAGTTCCTCCTCTACCCAAACCAAAATAAGCATCTTCTAATAATCTTCCAGCATCAATGTAAATTGCCTAGATTGACAATATATTTTTCAAAAACATTCACATGGGAGCAACATGAACAAAAGTAATTCCTGCTCAATCTCCCTGCTGTTTCAATTATCTTAAATAGGACAGATCTTTATGAGATAAACTCCAATTAAATATGAAAATCAGAAACCAAGGGTGAGACACTAAACAAATTGTCCAAGTTAAGATACATGAGATCTATCACAGTAATATACAGGCAGGAAAAAAAGGTAAAAAAATCCAAAATGTATTAGAATTTTAAACACTATGGAAAAAACTTGCTCAGACAAACTTCTGTACCAGGTCCTATTTGAAACAACACATGCAGGAAAAAAGTGAACTTCAGACAATGATTTACACAAAGTAGTAAAGAATATGGAATATATAAAGGACGCCCATCACATGAGGATCCTATATCATGGGATTTCGAGAGTGTCAAATGTATGTAATTTTACCGAACATTGAAGAGAAGCTACTTTTGTGTTTTGAATGCGCTATCTCCAGGTTATAATGAAGCAGCTTTACCTTTACATTATGGCTTCCTCTGATTATAGAATAAATCTTTAAATAAACAAATAATCGATGCAAGAATAAAGAGATTAATCAATCCAAAGACAAAAATATTATTAACCCTCCCCCAAATGAAGGAAATCTTTCATGGACACAGTTTTCACATGTTCTCCAGTTGGTTTATAAGGAAGATAAAGAGCTTGTAGAGCCAACCGAGTACGACAAATGCGGAGCAATACAAGACTCTACCAGGGACGTAAAATAAATAATTTATGAAATGTCTGGTGATCAAAGGAAGCCATTTCCAGAAGATAACTGACCAAACAGAAGCAGAAAAAAAAACCACAAAACCAATAGATAGAACAAAGGAAAAACAATACTGTAACCATAAAATGACACAATTGGGATCAGATCTTAATATGGCCACAAACCTTAAATCCAGAAGGGCTAGGACTTTCAAGAAACCCATCCTCAGATGCCAAGCTTTGCTTGGCTCCCTCAGAATCACTATTTCTGATCACATCTCCAGTCAGTTTAACATCAGGAGTGATACAGACAGTTTTCTCGAAAAAATCAAGTGGGAATTCAGGATTTGCACCAGAATAGGCCTTATTGGTAAGGATATTAGAACCTAATTTCTTGACTTTCTCTGATGTAGAATTAGCCCCCACATCAACTCCAGAATGAATATGTGAAAATATTTGAAGGCTTCCATCATCATGGAGAACAAGAAAATGGAATTTGTCTTTGGAGATAGACCGATAAGCAGTTACCCCAACAACTGGCAAGTTTGAACTAACTGCATGCTGTATGTTTTGAGCAAACATCTCATGAGCCCCCAAGGACACAACAAGTGCAGCATTGGATTTTACTCTTGAAAAGCACACAAACAAACCATTGCCAGGCAGAATTTCTCTCCAGTGATGCAGGCCAGCTGGTCGCAACTTACCATCTTGCTCATCCTCATATATCATTGACATCTCAGTTAAGGATGCAGCATTGGGATTTAGTTGACCAATCAAAGTAGCTCCATCTTGATAGGAGACGAAAACTAATTTATATGTCGAGGAAAAGTACAAAGATAAACCCTTTGCATGGATCTCTCTACCATGAATCTGTATTTTTTCATTCAGCTCCTTGGTCCCGACATTACCTTCCATCAACAATTCAAGCTTGTACAAGCTTCCAAGTTCTGAGAGTACAATAAGAAACACACTTCCCTGAGATGCCGCAACAAGTGTTGCATCCATGATAGTGTCATCAGGCAAAGTGATGTAGTAAATGGGACTGATGTTATCCTGAGACAGATCATAAATCTTGACAAACCTGTCAGTTACAACCATTAGCTGTACTTGAGATCCAGGTACCCAATCGACCCGTTTGATATAAGCACCTTGCAGAGCAAGCTCAATAGCAAGGCGATCAGTCACCTCACCTCGAGGACTAACAGTGAACACCTGACAATCTTCATATCCCGCAACAGCAAGATAATTCTCAATCAATGGGTTAAAAGCAAGATGTACGATTTCAAAGCGAACAATGTTCTTAGACAGTGGCTTAACATTGGTCTTATCCGCTGTCACAGGAGTAATAGTGGCTTGCCCAATCAAGTGTCCAACATCAAATATAGCAACTTTGTCTCCTTCACCAGCAGCAAGTCGTCCCCGACTACTGATGCTGAGCAAGGATTTGATAAGGGAACCATTGGCCAGAAGGGATTTAAGTTCCTTGGCATTTGAATATTCTGCCTTGATCTTTAGGTCTAATGATCCACTTTTATATGCCTTTTTCAGCTGCAGAAGAACAGAACCATAAGAGAGAACTTTATCCTCTCCTAAAATTACAGATTTATCATTTGAAAGATTACCATCTGTTCTACCAGTGACACAAGGCAACAAACTGGAGCATAATTCAAGCACCTGACCCTCAACATCAAGTTCTTCATAAAGTTGTGTGATTCCTTCCATGTCTCTTGGGACAGCTAACCTCAGAGAATTATCTATTTCTGTCAAGATTTCTTCATCGGCATCCGAGTCACTATCTGGCAATTGATCCCCATCCTCTGACAAAGGCATAAGTGACTGGAAATTACCAGAGCCTCTAACTGGTGCAATGGGAGCAGAGTTACTTCCAGCAAACTTTCTAGGCTCCAAACACTGACAAGTGCTACCTCTAACACCCCCAGCTCCACAGTCACAGAAAAAACGACTTGAGCGTGAGTAAACAACACGATGGCCACGATGACAAACTTTTGCACAAACAGAGCAACAACCCTTTGACACAGTAAGATCACATGTATAACAAAAATACCAATGCTGCTCCATGAAATTGCTGCCACTAGATGTAAATGTGCAAACTCTGGAAGCAAGGGAACGTTCACTGTTTGCATCCTCTTCCTCGTCCTTATCTATGCTACCTACCTCACCATCAGATGTTCCATCATCCTCATCTTCATCTATAGACATTGCATCACATTCTAAGGGTGTAGATCTCCCTTCGGGGTTAGCAGTAAAAACAAAAGTCTCTGAATTTTTCCTTGAACCAGCAGGTCTAGAAGTAATGGAATCCACTCGACTGTTTCCAGAAAAGGACTTGCCAGAGGCTCCCACCAGGGAACTTCTAAAAGATCCACAATCGCCCAACACGGCCTCAAGAACATTAAAGAGGAATTTTAACCCTGGAAGCAGATGTTCTTGACCAACCAGTTTCTTCATTAAAGTCACAGTGTGCTGCAGCACTGATCTCATTGATGCCTCATCCCTTGAAAGTTGGACAACAAAGTTAAAGTAAGATTTTGCCGTAAGAATATCGAATAATCTAAATGCAGTATTCAGTGAAATTAGCATGGCATCAAGGAAATGGCTGAGTAGTTCTCTTGAGAGTGAATCAGGAAAAGAGACAAGGCACAAGACAAAGTTCATTGTTGATTCTCTCAGAGAAATAGAACTTTCTTTAACAGAGGTAAGCCCACCAGATTCTTCAGTCACAGAACCCAGCAATCTCTTTTCTAACCACTCGGATAGGCGAGTCAAATCCATGCCAAGAAACTTCTTTTGAATCTCGAGTTTCAAATTTGGGAACTTTTCTCCAGAAAGAACATCAATAGAGAAGTTGAGAACTTTCACATTCACCGATTCAGAGAGACAGTTATCCAGTGAATCAATCAGAACCAAAAAATCACCACGTTGCAAACCATAAAGGTCAATAACAAGTTGTGGAACATCTTCAGCACCAAGATAGAAATTGAAAATGGTGGACTTTGAAGGGTCTTTATAAAGGCCATCCATCACATCCACAGCTTTAGTGACCAACTGTTCAACCCTGACACAATCATCACTTCTACCGGGGTAGATATCCCTTAAAAATACTTCGATTTGCTTCAAGAGAAACAATAAGCTATAATCTGGTCCCTCAAGACCAGAACTCAAGCTATGACACAAGTCTTCACATTTTGCATGGACATTTTCCAAGACCCTATCATACTTGACCACCATTATGGAATTGAGAATCTGACGAATCACCTCAATCCCCACAGAAATTCCTCCACTTGTATCTTTTATCTTAAAGAGCAAATCAAGAACACAAATTAATCCCCTGATACTAAGAATGCAGGAAACAAGAGCTCCACTAGGAGTTTGAAGATGTGAGGGGAAACCATGAAACGTGCTTTCTGACAAGACAGTAGATAAGATGCCTGAAGCTCTAATGTGAAGCACTTCATCCAATTTTTGAAGGATGTTACACACACACTGCAGTTGCAAATGATTACCTCCATCCTTTGCAAGGATTTGCTCCTTCAAGCATTCATCAAAACCAACGTGTTTGAGAAGCAGAAGCGGTGAATTATCAGAATAAGACTGGCTACTATAAAGGGAGGACAAGAAAGCTTGATGATAAATCTGGATATATCTGACCAACAATGATGACAATATTTTCACAACCAATGCAGCTTGATTAGTCTCTAATATTCTGGAAACAAGGCCTTCTGCAAAGGCAAGAAACTCCATGTCCCTAGATGTATCTTCCATATGAAATCGCTTTACTCCAGGCACACTGATTTTAATGCAGTGTTGCCGTAAGCCATAATTAAGTACAGAAAGCATCAGAGACAGCCATTGTCCAGTCCTCAGGAAATCCCAACTAAATTCTCCAAAATCACCACCAGACATGAGCAAAGCATGTAAATCCGGAAGTAACCCAATCATCAATTCAAAGAGGTCGACCTGCTCACTGACAACTCGCAAATGTCCATCAAACAAGTGAGTGAAGTGAACAAATAACTCAATGTTTGACGTTTCAAGAGTTCGATTATTTCTCCAAAGTGGAAGTACATGGTCCAGGGTCAATCCTGCGCTTGGGATATCCCAACAAAGCAGAAACAAGTACCTTTCAACTATAAGATCCTCAACAGTTATAGCCTTCATACCATTCCACAGCCTGAGAAAACACGAAAAAGTAAAACACACATTGTCCCAACTAACAGGTAAACATTGAACAGCTGTTTCACTCTTCCAGATGGAAGCAGGCAAAGGTGCAAAATCAACAAGATAATTAAGCAATCCACTGACACCTGGTTCCTCCTTGACAAACAGACCCATAGCATACCCAACTGCTACTGATGCCCAAGATATTAGCCGGCATTTAACATTGTCATCAGAATGTGGTCCAGCAGGTCTGCTTCTGCTCAACTTGTATTTGAAATCCACAAGCAAAGATGCTGGACAGGAAGCAGGATTAAACATCATATGTCGGAGAATCACAACTAGCCGTGATGCTAACAGAGCCCAGCATGACAACTGTGTGCTATTAAAACTGGTTAGATGGGCATCAAAATCTTTCAGCGCAGAAAATATTAAGTCAGCCAGTGCCATCTTTTCACTTACAGACGATAGATGGAATGCCATAAGAAGAATCTCCATGTGAAACATTGAAGGAAGACATTCAAGAATATCCTTGACACTGGGGGAATCCAAACAAACAGATTTTCCCTTCTCAACTATAAAATTTATAAATCCCATGTAAACTTTGTTCCTCAACTGGCTGCCTGAAGGACCCACCCTGCTTATGAGAGCATGAGCAAGCAAGGCAAGGGTCTGGTCATTATAAACAAAGATTCCTTTTTCAATTTTCAATATTTGCTGGACAAGATACTCTTCCAGTGCATAGGACAGAGCATGATGTGTAACAAGACTGTGCAACAGCTCAAAGCAAATATCATAAATTTGTTCCTTCCTTCTTGGTTCAGGTGTAGCTGTACCACCACCAGAGTCATCAGAGTAACATCCCCCATAGCCAATTATAGACAGCAGAGCATCAATATGATTCATACTGAGCTTGTTGCAACCATCATCATAAAGTGAAGGACACCATTCAGGAGTAAATATAAACGACCTAAGAAAGCTTAACAATTCTGTACCAGCCTGAATTGGCATGTTTGATAAGACAGAGACTGGATTAGCTACAACAGAGGGCTGTTCACACCCATCACTAGATCCAGCAGATCGACCACCTTCGGAGAAAAGATCTCCAAACAGTGCTTCATCTTCATGGCAAATTACATTTTCTGATTCAGTACTGCTACCAGGCTTTGCCCCACTAGAACTAGACCTCTCAAGTTTGGGCCATAGCTTCACTCCCTCAGAAAGCAGGAAAAGAAGAAGATGTATAAGATAGTCCACCCATTGGATTGAAATAGGAAATATGATTCTCAAAAGTTCCTCAAGTGTATAGTTAGTACACAGTCGAATTATTGTGTCATGAACATGGCACAAAGCATCACTGGCCTGAAAGTCAGCACTGTTCAACATATGTGTTGAATCTAATTCTTTCGACGTATCAATCTGATATGCATCTTTTTTGATATCTCCAATCAGTTTCACCATGTAAATAACACAACGAGGAAAGTATACCAAGGGAGGCTTCGGGTTACCAGCTGACTTGTTGTATTTCCATATTTTAGGATCCAAGTAGCCAAGTATGGAAGCTACTATACACACCCGAACATTTAGAAAGATGCTCTTGTCATAAATAATAAGTTGTCCCAGTTGAAGGAACTCTTCTAGCACCATCAATACGAGGCTCTCATGACTAATCTCAGCTACACTGTGACTACTTACAAATTCAAACGCAAGTTGGAACAACCCAGGAACCGCATCAGCAAAAGAGGCAACACTTTGCAGCAATAGGGAATCCAATTCAACAAAGGGGAAGCTCCTTATAAGATTCTTGAGTAGCTTCAGAACTCTCAAGCATAAAGAGAGTTTTCTGTGAAAACTCAAGTCTGCCATCTTCTCATCAAACATTTCCGGAATTTCAATTAGCCTCCTACTGAATGAAAGAAATCGGTGAAAGCAACCCAAATGAACAACTGCCCAATGCTGAGATAAAGAAACCAACTCATTGAACCCATGGTAGAGAACAGGTCCAAGAGATTGTGAATTTTGTCCATCAAGCTGCGTGCATTTGTAAGCCAAGGTTGCAAGAAGTTGTTCAACCGGTCGCTCTTCACTCAAGCAACTGACCCCTTCACATTAATGATGGCGAGAATTATGACCAAATGCCCAAATGAGCATCAGTGAGATTAAAAGGAGGGCATACTAGAGCAAAGGTAAACATACCTCGGATGTTGCACTTCATGTGGCTTTCCAACTGGAATCCAGCAAATTTAGATGTCACCGAAGTTAAGATCTCCACAAGGGAATCCATCGAGCACAAGACAGATGAACCAGATTCACTGTCCATTCCGCCAACTAAAGCGGTCTCCAATAGCTGCACAATGTTATTCTGAAACTCAAGATAAAAGAGAGAACAAATAGCATTAACAGCTGACATTCTATTCTCATTACCCCTTTTCTGATACAAATTGATGGGAAGGAGGAATAAAAATTGAAAAGTAGAATAAATGGCCATTGAAGTACCGTAGAATGTGCAAACACATCAGCATCATGAAAAAAATGTAGATGGTCAAGAATTCTGGCTTAAATATACCACACAATAAAGAATCAGGAGAATCACAATGAAATGGGTGTGCACTAGCTGCCACATCATCGGCTATAAGCAGAGGCTCAGATCTATGCATTACTTGCATTATAGAGATACTTTTGTAATTTGAACCCATGACTTCCAAGTCATAATAAACCGACCGCACCAACGGAAGCTTGCAGTAACAGGAATAACAATGAAATACTAGGGCAAAAACAAAATAGATCTCACCATCAAGTGGTCTCATGGGCCATATAAAGCCAACATTAGAAAACACACGATAGGAGATATTTATATGTTTATAATGACTAATTGGAGTTGTTTACATGTTCCACTGCTCATCCTAAATCTAAGTTCTTTTCTTTAGGGTGGACGGTTGCAGTGACTTAAGTCTTAGTACAAAAAAGGCATTGATCTTTTCATCACAAACATGTTTTGATGAAACAACTGCAATGATTTAGTTCTATAAGTAATGAAACATTTCAAGGGCCACACACGAACCCAAACAGACAGTGGTGAAATACAAATGTGGCCCCATAGCTCTAACCCAGCACATCAATGGACAGTCAGTGAGTATGGAGTTTTCATCCTTAGTATCTATATATTGCTACTCTCCTCACTCTGCATGTCTTCCCTCAGTTCCAACAACCCGTCCTATCCCTTATGCCCTAAAAGTGTTTCTGGTTTCATCTTTACTGTGGACCAGCTGTACTTTTACAGAGTAGGTTAACTACTGCTGTACTCACGTAGGTAGCAGGAGGAAACTGGAAAATGCAGTCAGTTTCATGTTTATAATTTATAACTTCCCCATTTTACTGTGTAGTGAGCAATCCCTGATTTTTTTTTGGGAGAAGGGGGGGGGGGGATAGCAACTGAATGATATGAACCCAATGCTGGTTTGGGTTTGGCAACTTACACAGGGAGGCAAATGATTGACTTAGGGTTCAAGTTCAACATAGTTTGCATACTATATTCTCCAAGAGAAGCAGATTGTCTTCTTCCTTTTTTTTTCTTTTTTTTTTGTGGGGGGTGGGGGGAGAGTGGACTAGTAAGTTCTTGTATTCTCCACAAATGTTTTGCCTACTACTTCAGATAATAGGTATGTGCAGGAATGCAAGGAAACAAAATAAGCCTGTCTCCTATGCAATGAATTGGAATGGGGACAGATGCTTAACATTCTCATGCATTTAGCACAAATCCCACTAGATGATAAATTTGGATATCAAATCTCTTCTATTCTCTCATTTTTCACAATGGAGGAGGGGGTGAATAAATAAGAGAATGGAAATAGCCAAGGCAAAGAATTTTGCATCACCAGCGAACAAATCATAGAATTCCCAAGTAGGCAAGATGGTTTTCCTGATGCTGCTAGTAACAAATAAATAACCAGTTTATACATAGTTAAATTCGTGAGAGTATAACTAAAATAGACGCCCAGTGCACAAGGATCCCATATCCTGGGGTTTAATAAGAGTCAATTGCCCGTAGTCTCATCCTCAGATAATAAAATGGCTACTTATGTGGTTTAAGCTACTGACCATCTTTTCACTCATTACACTCATTACGCCCTTCAGTATGCAATCGATCAAGATCTTCCACATATAAAGTCTTTCAACTAATTGCATTACACCATAGGCAATTGCATGACCCCACCTCTTCATTTCCCACACCCATGAATTAGAGAAGGTCCCTTTCATCAATCCCATTTCCACACCATGATCCTTCCCAACAAATAAGAAGGCAAAATAAATCCAATCAATTAACTTGCAAAGCTCGAAGAGAAGACCTAAGCAGGACAATCATTGTTTATCTTGTTTGATATAATGATGAAGCACAAACAAAAAAAAAAGGTTTAAAACCTTTAGTTTTCAGGAATGGTTTACATCACAGCTACACAGTAAGCACAGATCATGGCTAAATAGCTTATTATCCTAGTCATCGAAAAGAATATGAACCTCAGAACAGTTTGAAAAACAAGTGCTTGATCCTCTTCCACTAGTGACTCTCTTACACACCTTCCATTTAACTTTTAAGGACCATCCACATCTCACGTTCACAACAGAAGAAAATATCCAGTTTCCACAATGTTCTAAATGTTTAATGTACCGTCACCATTTAAATTCATTTTAGCTCTACAATTTGAAATTTAATATAGAAGGAACTTGTACGCATTGCTACTTAAATAGAACCCACAAAAAAAAAATTTCTGGGATATCTCTCACCCTCGATGTTAATGTTTGCAGTAGATTTTTCTTTTCTTTTTACAGCCATTTGCCACACATTTTAATTTTCCTACGTTTAACTCTCTTTGCTAGAGTTATCTATAAAGATCATATTCTAAGCCCTAGATCTCCAACTCCCATAACCCCACCCCCCACGAATACAATGGCCAACAACAGAAATTTTTTTTGTACCAGTCTTGTGCTAGCTTTAGCAAATGAAAAACAAGTTAAGATTTTCATAAACAGCCCAAAAATTATCAAGTTGTTTCTAGCTGTCTCATCAGAGGCAAAATTCTAACTTTTTTTGCAACTTAAAGACATCGATATTTTCAGGTTATTTATATGTTTATATGTTTTGCAAAATTATCAAGTTGTTTCTAGCTGTTTCGTTACAAAGGAAAAATTCTAACTTTTTTGCAACTTACTATACCGCGATTTTTAAGGTTGTTTTTAGGTTTTATTATCCAAATTTATGGATCTAGCACTGGTGCAATTTCATTGCTTAGTCATAATAACGCCCATGTTTTGCATTAATTTAAAATTAGTAATTTTAAGAGGAGGGGGGCAAAGAAAGCATAAGACCTGTTCACTATTGTTACCAATAAAAATGGGTTAGGTAGTTTTAAGAAACCACAAAGAAGGCAAAAATATCATGGTAAATTTGAAGTACTTTGAATCCTATTTATCAGCTACTATGGTCAAGAGATTTTTCCCTAATATTCACTGTAGGCTGGGAGCCTACTTCCCAACCACCCCTCCAAACCCAAAAAAGAGGAAAAAAACAGTCCTCCCTCCTCTTTCAATCTAGATCTCTCTGCTTCTGTCATTTCTGAAAAATATTCTAGAGCCCAACATCCTAAATTCCTAGACTCTATCCACCACCAATCTTCATAAGAAGAAAAAGAAATTCTCTGCCTATCCTGAATATATGAGAATGGAAAGAAATATATTTTCCATGCAAGTTCTGATTAGCCAATGACAAATTCTGCTGTCTCCAGTGAGAAAATTTTGATGCCAAAGTGATCTCTTCTTCTCTCTCCTTTGGCTCAATAGCCAAATAGTGTTCTAGGCTTCATAGCCAAATAGTGTTCTAGGCTTCTAGCGCATGTCCAATTATTGAGAGTGAGGTAGTGTGCTTCAGGAATTCAGAATAATCCGCACATTTAAGTTTTCTCAGGTCCTAAGTCCATAATGCTTATACTGGTGGAATGATCTTTTTCATATCTCGGTAAGGTTATAAAAATCTCACCCAAGCTTGTTCTTCCTACTTATTAGTTGTCACTTTAGGATTCATTCGATGATAGCGAATAGAATTCAAAATTTCAGAATGATATCCTTTAATCGAAGGTATGTGATAGCAGACAGACAAAACTAGGCCCCATGCTGCCCATATCATTTGCAAACCTCTACAGGTAGGAAAACTGCCCTTAGATATTCTTCTTTCGTCATCTTGAGAGAATAGTTGACTGATCAAACTTTAACTTTATGGACATATCTAAAATTTAAGCTTTTCCTCCAGACAATTCCAAATTATGCAACCATGTGGTTTTCATAAAATATGCTTATTAAAATAATGCCCATCTTTCTTTTTACATATTCTCCTTTTATTCAGCAAATTTCTTTTCCCCCTTTGTACATCTATTACTTAACAACTGTTTATTTCTTTGTCTGGTCTTTAGAATGTTTACATATGTATCTGTCATCCTTGGACCTAGTTTAATATATAGTCCATCATATGCTCCACTTTCACTTCACTAAATATATATTTTTTTATGATGAAGAATGTCCTATCCCCTGCCATCTAGCACGAGGGTTAGGAGCAACGAGCGAACTCTAAATCCATATGATCGCTTCCACAAGAAACGGATTTGAGACTACCAACATCTCTAATGCCAACACATAAGAGTGCCACCCCTTCTATTCAATCCATTCTTTTAGCCACAGATAGATTAAAAACCAATCCAATCTCTATTCCTATTTGAAAATGATAAAGCCGCTCTCTTCCTGGACCGAGATGTTGAGCTTGCTAGCTCCTTGTCGGCCTTTCAAAAGAGACAACAAAGCTTCCAGTAGAAAATCAGATTTCTCTTCCTTAGAGACAAACATTTCAAAATTGATGGGGGTTGATATGACCAAATGAATCCAATTTCCAATCCAATCCAACTGAAAATATAATTCAGAACATAGTAAAAAGAATACATTCATTCTCTATTTCTTGTGGGCTAGCAGCGCTACTCTTGTGCCATCCTTTTGTAATTTTCGGGGGACAAACTAAACAGACCAACCCATGGGTCAGGTAAGAACATGCTACAAAGGCTAGGAATCAAACTAGTGATCATAAACTTACCGCACTGCTCCAAGTCATCCTAACTCCTAACAAAATCTTTTTTGCGCTTCTTTTTTGATACTTCACATATTAATACGTTCATAAGATACACATTTAAGATTCAGCACTCATATTAAGAACAAAAAATAACAAGAAATTAATACAGCCACAAACAAGAAGATAAAAGCAATACTGCCACTGCCCATTTTTACCAATGATCAAACACGCAATAATACAAGGCAAGCTAAACATGATTTCACGACGAAATTATACCCTGTTGATATATGGTAGTGAGCTGAATACAACTAAACTGGAAATAAAACCTCTCTCCCGTTGGCATTAGCTAAGATGACCAGCGGATTCCATTTTGAATTTTACAGATTATCACTCACCTGAACACTCAAATCATCACTGTTAATATCGAATTTCTCCAAGCAACACAAAGCAAACTCCACTGAGAGGTACGAAGTCGCAATAACTATTGGTTCCACCTGCTCAACTGCTCGCAAAATCGCAAAAAAAAAAAAAAAAAAACAGAAAAAGATTCAGAAAAGCGCTCGGGCTCTGGTACACTAGAGATCCAAAACAAAAGGAAATCGATGAAAACAATACCTGCCAGATATCGAGTGGCGGAAGCAAGCGCAACAGCAATTGAACAGACGGAACGAATCTGTGATTGGTTCCAGGACTGAAGCCCTAGCTTATCATCATCCCCGATCGCTTCAACACCGATCTTGAGGATCGAATAGAACTGCTTCAACCCTAATTTAACCGGCTCGGAGCGAAGTCTCAGAGAAAGATCGCTCGGAGATGGTTTGTCTTGTGAGACAGCTTCGAAGAGTTGGGCGAGCTCAGCCATTTGAGGGCACTCAGCACGCGAGGCGATCGAACAACAGTGAATTGTCCAGCTCAATTCATAGAGATTTGAAGAACCCGGTAAAGAGACATTGATCAGCAGAGAGATGGCTTTATGAAGAATGTCTCAGAAATCAAGGCGGAGTGAGAATTTATAGCAGGTTTAAGGCGGTGACAACTTATTAAGGCTTGAGGGCCATTATTCCTGCCCCTGCCTTTAGGAAACTTAATAAGGTTTCAAAATATTTATTACATTACCACTAGATTTTAATTTATTTATAATTATATATTTTTTTAAAAAAAAATTATTATTTTTATTTATTTGTAATTCTTTGACAACTTACTTTTCATATATATGGCCTGTTACAACTTTCTATATTTTTTTTCTTATTTATTGGTTTTATATCGTGACAGCCATTTTTTTAAATGTAAATAATTTATTTTTAAATAAATAATGATGATATAATAATTAATTTCAACTAAATAAAAAATGTTATGACCTCGTGCGTGCCCAAAAATAAATAACTTGTTTTTTTTAAGAAAAATAGAATATGTTGGGTTTCAATATCCGGGGTCCATGAACGCACGGCCCAAAGAAAAAGCCCAATGCGAACATCCCGAAGATAAGAGGCCCAGGAGGCCCACGAAGTCAAAGGACACTGCGAATAGCACGTGACATCCAGGTACAAGGACTGAAGAGACCTTCCAGCAAGGCGAAGTTGCAAGTATCGGCCGAGGACTCCCTCAAGGGATTCGAGAACTAAGGAAAGATTAATGGGCCGCGGACTCTGCCCAACGCCAAAGCAAGCCTGAAGAGGACGAGTACTTTCCCAAGCATCCGAGAAGAAGAGCGATGCTGCTTGCAGTACGCGGACTCATCCGAAGATGAAGAAAAGCAATAAAGGACGAGGACTGTCCCCAAAAACCCGAGGACTCCAGCTCAGCACTTATGGCTCCAACGCGTAAAGCCTACAAAACGTCACCTCAACTAGCTGTTCCCTAGAACGCGACTTGTCACCTCAAAGACTGACATCACAGGCTGACATTCCTGACACAGTAAGACTGAAAATGGCGTTGCCAACTAAACTTACTACGCACGCCAGCGTGCCTGACACAACGCCCGCATGCCTGGCACGGCATGGCCACGTCATGGAAGCAGGTGGCCAGCCTCCCTGTAGCTGTCAGAAAACCAACGGCTATTTTTCCCCTTATAAATACCCAGTTCGACGCACAAGACAAGGGATCGCTCTCTCATCACTCAGAAACTCTTACGGCTGAAAGAAAAGAGCTCAAGGAGAGAAAACATTCATTGTATTTTGTACTCAGCACACTCATATAGTGAAAATCTTTGCTAGGCCCAGAGCCTCGTGGTTTTTTCCCCTGATTCAAAGGCGGGTTTTCCACGTAAAATCTGTGTGTCCATTTTCTCTGTCGCTCACCCTCTCGTCCTTAGCGCTCGCTCGCTCCTCTCACCCTCTCGGACTAAAACGTCCTTCAACAATCAACTCATTCACCCTTTGTGTTGCGGCTGATTCCGTCCACCTGACGTCATCACACGTCATTGCGTACGGCCATCGGACACGGACGCAACAGTTATAAATATAACTTTATTTAAAAATTATTTACTATAATTTGAATGAATAATGGTTAAACTCAACCTTCATTACACATTATAATCTATAAGAATAGAATATATCAAAAAATTAAATAATTAAAACAAAAATACATATTAAAAATAAATTATAGTAACATATTTAAATATAAAAAAAATAAAATTTAAATCAAATATCAATAAGATATTAAAATCTTTCCTTATTTATCTTTTTTTTTTCTATATAACACACTTGTGTTGAAACTAATCCAAAATTTATGCCTTAAATCACACAATACACTTTATAACAAAGTTTACATATGAATGTCAAAGCCAAAAGCTAATATTGGCGCTCAAGTGTCTATAATATTTATTCATTTTATCTGTAATGTGCACATGCACTTTTCAGGCACATATAAAATATAAATTGCTTTTAGTTTGTCAGAATTAATTTTTACTTAAACAAATTTCATATAAACCTTTTGATAATTCAATCATTTGAATAACCATTGCACGACCTTTATAAAAAATTATATATTTTTTAAATGACATGTATATTGAACGTGTGAGTCAGTGACCTAAAACCCAATATATCACAATTTGAGTCTAATTAATGCTAAATTTGTGAATAAATGACACATTAACTATTAACCACCCGAATTAACATATCACAATTTGATTGATATGAATATTGAAAGAAAGTTAAGTTTTTCTTCTTATACTCGAATCATTTATTCGTTCCCCCTTCTTGATAAAAGATAATACAGTAAAGAAAGTATATTTGGATGTGGTTTTCTCCAAAAAAACCTCATCCTCGTGTTTTCAACGGGGGATCTCTTTATAGCTGTCCCTTATTCTGGCCCAATTATTCAGATCATTCAAATGACAAATCAATTTTGATACGTTGCTGCCGGTTTGATCTGTTACTACTGGTTACCATGAACAACTCTTTCCACGTGTCAATAAAATCGTAATAATTTTATTGATTTTAAATAATTCTACGACCCGACGAGCCTTCTTTAGTGGGTCGTTCTTTCATATTAAAATCAACACATATGTCATTGTACCGATCAATATAATATTATTGGTTAGATTCTAATTGGATAAGAGGCTCCGACACTAAATCGCGTTAGATCCCTTTTAATCTATGCGGGGCCGAGATTTAATTTTATAAAATATTTAAAATATAGTGACACAATTTAAAATTTTCATAATATTAACATTTTAATAATTTTTTTAACGTGTATTTTATGTCAGAAATTGCGAAACAATTGTTGAGAGCAACTTTGCCCGTCCCGGTGGGGCCCTTCGATTCTGTTACGGTTTTTCCATTTGGCCTAACCGATTTCAATGTTGAGATACAAGCAACTTTCCTGTTTAAGTATTCGGCAATTATCAAGTGTTTCTCAATTTCGAGTACACAGTTCTTTCAGCCAATCATTTACCATTTACTCACGTGTAAGGCTCAGAATCAGATATCTCTGATCTGATCGTGCGACCCAGATTGGATAAGTACCTGAGCTTTTGTGTCCGTTACATCACCTGATCCCATCTCCCGCTCACTACATATACTCTCTCCGTCGCCTTCCCTTTCATTTCTCAGACTCCCTCGCTTCACTCTGTCTCTCAAATGGCGGCATAGGTCTAATTCTCCGAAGGGACTTTTCTCACGCACAGTCGTTTCTAACGGTGATTTGGCTGTGATTTTTCTGAAGGAAATTTTCTCATCAGAGCATTGTGGAATCTCGTTAATCTGTATGTTGGTTTCTACCGAATCGTGGATTCTCTTACTCGATATCCAGCTTCCGCTTTCGTTTCATTCGAAGAATTACTCTAGATTTAATTTCATTATTTGTCAGATTGTGTAGTTAGATTCCTCGATCTTTCCTTCTTTGATGTTAAGCTCTGCTTCTGTTTAGTTCTATAAATTACTCAAGATTTTGAGAAATGAATTACATTATTAGTTAGAATGTAGAGTTCCATGTCACCAAAGAATGGTTGGAAATCTGATAATAATTCATTTTGGTAATATTCATTTACTTAATCGTTTCATATTTTGGAATTTATCAACTGGATAATTGAATCGGTGTGTTAATTATTGGTCTAGTTATGAAAACTAGAATAGTACTGCTGTGGTTTGATCTCTTAATTTGAAGGGGAGTTTCTGGCTATAGAAACTTCTGACATCTGCATTTTTCGTGATAAAGTTTCCGCAATCTTCGGAAAATGTTATTTGTTTTCGAAATTTAATTCTGTTAGACATATGTTGATATCAAAACTCTGTAAAAAGTCCAGAGAGAAACAGAGATTCCTTTAACTATAATTTTTTGGGGCTTTTCATCTGCTTATTAGCCTAATAATAGTATCAGGTAGGTAATCGGGTCACTAATTCTGTTGATTTGTCTCTTTTTGTTAGCGAATTTTAATCACCGGTATGGATAACGACGTCTCCCCATCAAACTGCAATAACGACGACAGGTCTCCCACGCTCTCGTCTCCGCTGATATCCAAACGCTCCATTTTCTCTCCTCTGCCAGAAACAAACTCGAGTAGTACCGAAGCGGAAAACACCTTCCCAAACTTCGCTTCTCTGTACCATTCAGTTCTCTCGGACGAGAACGTGACATACTCTCCCTCCATCATGTCTCCTCCCTCCTCCACTCAATCCGCCCCTTGCACTGACAACGCAATGGCCACAGAACGACGTCTATATCAAGCTCGTCTAATTATAGAGTCTCATCTCTATCAAGAACTCCTCAATCGCTACGGCATAGCCCTCAATTGCCTCCATGACCTCACGAGAATAGCCGACGCTCTTCGAGAAGAGAACGAGCTGCTTCGTTTGGCCAATGAGGATCTCACCCGCAGTCTCAGCAGCCTCTCCTCTCAGGCTTCTTTGCTCCGAAACCTCACCGTTTCCTCCTCTCCTCTGTCTCTGATCGATGATCTGCGCAGAGTCAGTTTCGAAACATCATCGGGTAAGGAGAATCACCATGATATTCCAACTGACGTCGTCTTCTCCAATAACAGTCCGACGAGCGTCATTGAGACGAATCGCTTGCAGAGGACTGGTCTGAATCGAGTTTCAATGCCGAAGAGCATCTCCGTTCGTTCCACAGGTTATCTGACGATGAATGAGCCAGCAGATATCAACAATGCCGGTCCGAGTCGAGCGCCAAATCGTTCTCAAGTGCCGAATCAACCTGTTGATCCTGCGGTGAGTCACTCGATCTTCACCATCTCTCTTTTTTGTTGCCTTCTAATTTATGATCTATTGTGTCGGTTTTTTTTTCCTGTTACCGCTTCATGTTAGTATTATTTGTCCGTTATATGATCGAAATGACGGGCAGTGACTGTCACGTTTGCGTGACAGCGGAGAGTGTATGTGAAGCCGGAGGGGAATGCGGTGGAGATGGAGGTATACAACCAAGGAATGTACAAAACAGAGCTCTGCAAAAAGTGGCAGGAGACCGGGGCATGTCCGTATGGGGAACAGTGCCAGTTCGCCCATGGCCTCTCGGAGCTTCGTCCTGTCCTTCGGCACCCTCGCTACAAGACCGAAGTCTGCCGCATGGTACTCGCCGGCGTAAGCTGCCCTTACGGCCACCGTTGCCACTTCCGCCACTCTATCGCCGAACGCGAGAGGTTGATGGGGCCACGTTGACCTCCTGCCGTGAGTTTTTATCACAGGTTGAGACTATCGACAACCATGAGGCTTTTACGTGATTGAGGTACGCGAGTAGAGAGTAATAATCAGTGTTATGAATAGAAATTGCTAAAATACCAGTAATGAAATTGGGGGGAACAATATCATACTAGGTGATGAGGAGAAAATAGGATGATTTTCCTTGTCTTGATATGTAAACAACGATTCTGTTGAGTTTAATTAAGTATGCCCCAAAAAAAAATGATACTCCAGAATGACAAGAAACAGTGCAATACAGGCATGGAAAGGGATCACAGTAAATACATAAATAAGTTCGTTTGTGTTTTGTGTAGAGGAAATTTGTTCATCATTTTTCTTTTCGGGGGTAATCAGCACACGCTGAATGGTTGGGAAATGAGAGCTAAGTGAAGAAACCAGACAATGGTAACCATGTATGCATTAATAACACCATCTCTGTTATGATTCCTTCTTCACATTGCTTCACTCCTTGAAGGATTGTATAATGCAGTCAGTTTTTTGTATATCCATCTGCTGTAATAATTTTTTAGTACAAGATAATTTTTAATTTATTAAAATTTTGAGTTTATGTTTGTTAGTGTGAAACACAATCAATTAATGCTTTATTATATCCATGAAATAATTTTTATAAATCTGTCTGTATTTATAAGGGAAAGTTTTGTAAATAAATAATAGAACCAACTAAATATAATATAAGTAAAAAATAGGGATAAGTAGAATGCCAAGAATTTTACACGAAAAATCCCTGAAAATGGAAAGAAAAAGCTATGGGATATAGGTTCCAAAAATCTTTCAATATAATGATAATGGTTATATTAGATAATATTTTTATATTATTATTTAAATCAGCGACTAAAATCTGCTCCTGCAAAACAAAAAGTTCAAAAAAAACATAAAATGTAAAAAGCAAACGCAATTTATATTTGTAGATTAAAATGATATAAGACTGCTAAAATTGAAAAATAAATTAGAGAAAACGATATTAAGATAATTGTATGGGATAATCAAAGCATTTGTAAAATAGCGAAGGTACATTGCAATAAAAACATTAAAATTTAAGATTTTAATATTAAAAGATATCTTAAAGAATATCTTATCAGACAATGTAATTTATCATCTATATATCTATATTAATGTACTCATATAAAGAGAGATATATGAATAAAATGTAACATAAAACTTAATGCGTCATTGATCCGATTGCCAACGAATTAGGGTGTCACTAAGTCTTCGGATTGAACTTAAGTTGGTCCGATCTTCGTACTTCTCAACCTAAATCATTCATATCACAATAAAAAAATGAGAGGTCAGAGGATTGGTAGGACTCGCTCTCTGGTGTATCCTCCAACGCTCAAGTCAGTAGTTTTCATTGGGAGATGAAATATGCGAAAATAAAAGTATGCAAAATGATGATGCAATGAAGGGATTTTTTGAATCTAACTTAGTTATTGCATTCGACATGGAGCGACTTTGGTAGTGGTGCGCTTGCAGGGAGTGACTTTGATGCTGTGGAAGTGAAAATTGCGAAGAGATTCTCACGAGGTTCTACGAACAGAGTATGGGCACATAAGATCTCTTACGGAAGCAGTGTTTGAGGGCTATTATTAGCACTGGTGTAGGTGACAATGTGAACCATCAAAAGAGGATGTCCTTAGAGTCTGTTTCAAGAGTTTTTTTATAACTTGTGAGCCTACTCATTCTTGCTTGGGTGACAAGACTGGTTGCCAGCTACCTTACACGAATCTGGTGGGTTGGTATGAAGGTTGCGGGTACTGTTTAAGGTAACTGTGGTTGGTTGAAGGGAGATTCCTTTCTTCTTTGGGGGATGCAGCACGCGAAAAATATTAGAGTTATTATTAAGGGAGATACGCTGAGTTAGGAGATACCTTTCCTGAAGAGATCGCGATTCGATGCAATATTTGGGGTTCTGACCATCTAAAGCAAGTGATTTTCAATGCGTGAAAATGGTGTCATGGGCTGTCCGAATTGAACCACAGGCGACTTGGGCCATTGCTGGTCGACTAAAGCGTCGCTCTCGATGAATGAAAACGTTGACAGTTCTCTAAGATAGTGGGTCGGCTGCCTTCTGGACCGGCCTATTTCTACTATCCCCATCAAAACTAATTGCCTAAATAATGGTCAAATAATAACTCTACAATATTAAAGTTTTATCTATTAGGAAAAAAATAAAATAATTCTCCTATCATTCAATATTTAGCATCCATTAAAAAAAATAAATCTTGATAAAAAATTACCTTGGTAGACCAAAAACTAAAATTTAACCTCTAAAAAATAACTTTTTGTTCAAAAATAAAAATTTATTTTACAAAATACATTTATCGGTCATTATTGATTATTAACACTAATTATTAAAAAACTTTTACCCATAGATGATACCATCGTCTACAAGTGACGCCTCCGAATGGGTCACTAGCTGACGACTCCATGACCCCTACCACCCATCAGGCACCAACGATGTATCTAACCCTACCGTCGGTCTAATCAACAATGATCGAAAATTCTTCAATGAAATTAAAATTATCACCATTGATTAGATATATTGCTGATAAAATATCAATATTTTTAATTATCATATAAATTTATAATTATTGACCGATTTTGTGATAGTTATATATATCTTTTAACAAATTAATTATCTTTACAATACCAAAATTATTATTGGTAATTTTCACGCCCAATCTCATAATAATATTGATGGGGCCTGGAACCCTGGGCTCAAGGTCGCAGACGCAAGCCCAAAAAGTCACATAAAAAGGCTGGCCCAAAAGGCCCATAAGCCCGATCAAATTCAAAGGGGCTAACTCGTTTCCGAGTGCCTGGCCATCCGGGCGGGTACTAAGACCCATTTGAG
>JAOVVI020000337.1:0-34270 GCA_028571085.2 Nepenthes alata
GGGAGGGGTGTTCAAGAAATATAATGACTACCATCTAGGTCCTGAAACAACAAAGAGGCAATTACAGTTCATTGCATTAGTAATAAGGGGAAGCAACCACAGTGTAATTATAAAAACAAGCAGTGTATATGAATTTAATAAGTGCATTGAGCATGATTCTTCATATAACTTCTGAATGAAAATTGCCAGTAAGGCTCACCTGACAAAAGACAAATGCATTGAATATAACTGTGTTTCTAACTTTATCAGCATGATAACGATTGCCATGCTGCAGGTGTAGAATATTTTGACCTTGAAAGTTGAGGACAAGCAGAACAATAACTTGATATATAGCCTGCAATTGTAATAGCACTGATAAAATTGAAAACCATAATATGATTAAAAAGGAAATGTCTAGATGCCTATTCTCAGCTTTCTAACTGAGTTCTATGATACAATGAAAAAAATCTTAGGACCTGGATTAGTAGGTTCCTCCACATAATATTCGTAATCAGAGGCTCCCTGAGAAACCAAATGATCAGCATTTAATTTTTCCCAGTATTGTCAAATGGATGACAAATCTATATCAGTGTGTAAGAAAGGAATACCAAATCCCTTTGACATTGTTTTTTCTATACAATATAATTCTAACCTTCGACCGACTGGAGGTCTACACATAAGATGATCCGTCGGTGGTTCAGTAGCCAATGCCAGAGCTCCAAGAGTATCCATTATAAGATTAACCCATAGAAGCTGCACAGTAGCTGGAAAATTATGACAATAACCAAACTCGAGAAAAACTAGCCCCCACCAATAAGTAAAACTTCGGAACTCCCATCCCACACAACGAGTTAAAAAGAAGATTAGGATAACGAAAGGTGACCACCTGCACAGCATTTAATGGGACATCACCCGTAGAAAATGCAGCAACAACATTTACAACAAGGGCTGCCACATTAACTGTGAGCTGGAACTGAACGAATTTCTGAATATTTGCATATACAGATCGACCCCACCTAACCACCTGGATTCAACAGAGAACATAATCAGCGACATTCCCGAATCAACAATTTCCCTACTGTTGTCCCGTAGTTCAAAATATTTGATAGATGAGAGATAAGAATCAAAGACAAATACATATCCAAGACAATACTTAAGGCCATAAATGACTTGATAGTTACCAAGTCTATCACTATTTGACATATGAACCATGAAACTGTTCAAAAGCAAGCCCTTATTCATATTTGATATAACGAAGCATCACACCATCACAGTGCAAATCAGGCCTCAGCATGGGCCTGAGCACACATCAAGAGGAAGGAGTTACGAATTTCCACTATGTCATGCAATTTAGCTACAAACACTTGGGCATCTTTGGCATGCACACTTCTGTTAGGGAGCAAGTTAGAAAGAGACAATATCTTCGTTAAGTTTTACTGCAGATGCAAGAAAATCAATGGAAGAATGGGAAATTCCAGTGGTGCGAATCGCAAAGCACTAGTCTCCAAGAAGGTCAGCCATAATTCAAAAATATCAGGATGTTTTCCGGCTCTACCAACCTTTACAACTGAAGCAAAATCATCATCCAAGATGATAATATCTGCGCTCTCTTTTGCAACTTCTGTTCCTTCGATACCCATTGCTAGGCCAATATCTGCCTATACCACAAAATAGCATAATTCCAGCAATACAAATGACTAGAGAAATTAGTAAAGAGAAGAATGAATACTACAACTTAAAAAAGAAATGAGTGGGTTTGACACCCAGAAAAATGAATGGCATTTTCTCATGCTAAGAGGGACAGAAAATTAACAGAAGTCCCTCAGTCAAAACAATGAGGCACAACTTCAAATGTAAATATATTCATCCCTTGTATGTTTAATCAGGCAATTCCATAGGGCGACATGCTAATATTATCCAGCAAATCTAGCACATATATTTCAAAATCTGTATAACAAGAAGGCATTACAATCATTCAAATAATTATGGCCAATTTAAATTCTGCATATGTTTCAGATTTTTTTAAAAATAGCATCTGTCGCAGACTAAGTTCAGGAAAGTTACGAGAAAATGTGATTTTATTCTTCCAGTGATGTGGCAAAAAAGGTTACAGGGGATGCAAGTATCTTGAAGGATCAATACCCTCAAGTCACATTTGCTATTAGAAATCACTACAGCTGCTTGGTGGTATTTTGCTTCAGGTTGTTCAATGAGTATTACCACAGATTTAAGGAATAATTGGACCTTGGAAGAACATTTTTTGTAGGCACATTATCCTTTTTATTTGTACCACTTTCCCCATTAGTTAAGGACATTGAATTCTGCCTCTTAAAGTATATCTTTTCTCTATTCAATAAGATGTTTTCCTTTTCTATATGGACGTCCCCTCCCCCTCCCCAAAAAAGCTCCACATATAGATATTTTGTGTTGATTGTCTATTTGTACACACGGAATATAACATTGACAGACAAATCAATATTGTGTCTGCGCGATAACCATGCTTTTATCACATTCTATCACCGTATTGGCAAAATATCATGATATATAGGCTGATATATCCAATATTTTCCGATTCATTAGCCGATATTGACCACTCAAGTTCTAATTTGCAAACAAATCTGAGTATGAACCGTACCTATCACCCAATACAGCTAATACCTATGCAACTATGACTAATACCAAAGCCGATATTTTTATCCATGTTTGTAATTGTTCCCGATCTTCTCTCTTATAGTATTATCTGTTTCTCTACTCAATAAGATGCTTCTGTTTTCCATAAGAATAAGTAACACCCCCTCCATCCCCAAATATTTAAAAAAACAAAAACAAAAAAGAGAAAAACTATTTTTTTCTTCAGTGGGAAGGTGATGTTGATCACCCATATGGATTATCAAAAGTAGTAAACACTACATAATTCCCATACACGGGAAAGGACAAGATCCTAACTAGATTTCTGCCAATTGATGCATTAAATTCCATCAAACCTCATGGAGTGCAGGAGCATCATTGGTGCCATCTCCAGTAACGGCAACAACATGACCCTTTCTCTTCAGTGCTTGGACAAGTAGAAGCTTGTCATTTGGAGATGATCTTCCCATAACCTGTGCATTAGACAGCATGGTTCATTTTTTTATCCACAATGATAACCTCTGTAATTGCATGTACTTTCACAATTCTGACATGCACGAATATGGTAGAAATCATGTCATTGCTTTCAAAAACATGAATCACCAAGGAAACTGCTAAAAGGCCAAAAAGTAAGAATTTGTATTCTACACTCAGAAATACAAGGTGAATTATTTCATACTGATATCATTTCTGCAATCTCTTCCCTCTGCACTTCCGATAGCGCACGGAATGCTCTCCCATCAATTAAATTTGGCTCCGTAGCATCTGCATCTGAAGCTAGTATGCCACATTCCAAAGCTATCGCTTTTGCAGTTTGAAGATTGTCACCTGTGACCATCCGCACCTGTCAAGGGGGCATATACATTGCATTAATGGGGCATTCTTTAGTTAATGTAATTTGTTTGCACAAGTCAAAAGGTTTTCTGAGTATGCATCTATGTCTCCATGAGCATACAAATATATCCAAATACAAAAGTGTGAGAGTGAACGAGTGCATGGGTGTGCACATAAACAGAAATAGATTAGGGCCAAATCCACTAAAAAGAAATGTATTAATCCATTGGCAAAGTTATGGTACTGGGTACTTGGGTGAGAGAATAATCCAGTATAGAAAATTTCATCAAAAAACATTCAAGGCGGAAAACTGGAAAGAAGTTCAGATGTTGGATATCAAATGCACTCCCTTTTAATTCCTTCATCCATTTTAAGCTATAAACACACAAGACTATTCTTACTTCAACCCAAATTAAATTCAAGTTTTGGCATCTTTGCGTACAATTTTGCACAGAAACTTGATGCATGTCATATCGCATTTCCTTGTAAGAACATAATACCCCCAGCTTGCAGCATAATAGGACGTGTGTGAAACTACTTCATTGGCCAAGTACAAGAGAGGCGTGTACATATATAATCTACTTTCTACCAGGGCAATGAAGCACTAGTGCTGTCATTTCACCAACCCTACACAGCTGTTACGGGTTTCATAGCAACGGATTTGACGGCACCAACGCCACCCCAGCCGAGAACCCGAAGAAGCTCCCGTTCAGTACAAGTCCCTTGGAAATACCATGACTACGTATAGTTATTTTTTGAGTCATCATACTAGTATATAGCTATATATGGTTACTGTCATATTAATGGGTATATAGTTGGTTATAGGAGCATAAGGGCTGTTAGCCCTCATTCCATTATTCTTATTCTGTTACAGACATTCACACGTGCCATTCTGTTTTCCTTATTCATGCCATGTACTCAGAATATAGAGGCTGGAAACTAATGAGAGAAGTAGACTAATTACTACTCTATTCTGTTTTCTTTTCTCTGCCTCCTCTGTCTTCGTCTAATCCTCCTTTCCCCAAGTATCTCCCCTTCTCTTCTCGTTTTCTCCCTCATTCAGAAGGTCTTCCTCCCTTGTCCTTCCTTGCAGATGACGACGCTGACGGCCCTAATGCATCAACAGCGGTAAAAAATCCAAGACAACTTGATTTGTACCAAATATACCAATCTCATTCAGACTCCAACAGATTGGTGTAGCATGTACCGTTTAGATTCAGTTGACAGTTGGCCAAGATAAGGTTGCAAAAGGATCATGTTATGATTCATGCTCATGAATGGAACATCGAGTCTTTGACCCATTCCCACCAAACCAGCAAAGGATGATAGCATAACATAAGTAAAGAAAAGGACTGATGAGGACATGAATGTCTATTTATTAGTTTTTATTGATTTTAGGCTTTACTCATGATGAGTTGTTATTCATAGGTTATTTTGTAAGATTCATCTGTCATTATTAGAATTTCCTTAATATTAGAGTTTCATTATTTCATTAGTAAGAATTCCTTGTGTTTTATATTTAATAATATATGCAGCCATTATTTATTAATGCTGAATGATATTAATCTTATGGCTATCACCTAGAGTCACCGCTTGCTCCACTCTCATCTATCTCTTCTTCTTCTCCCTCCATCTTCTATGTTCTTCCCCACCCTTCTTCATCAAAGGCAAATATTGTTATCATAGGCTGAAACCATTTTGGAAATTTGGGGAAATAGTAAGAACTGCAAAATAGCACAAGTAGTTCTACATTAGGTCTTCATATGAACATAGACAACTTGCATTTGTATCATATATAAGTAACCCCTTAAGAATTTCCATGTAAAAATTGGCAAGGGTGATGTTAATGCACATGAGAAAGGATCATCAAAATTGACCATTTGTCATTTGCGGGTGTAAATATATAAGAGAGAACCAAAAAATTAGGATTTGTCTATCCATATATATATATAGAGAGAGAGAGAGAGAGTGTGTGTGTGTGTGCTATTTCCATTTATTACAAAATACTAAATTATTCTTATAAAGAAATATATCATAGCATATCCTAAAATATATTCTATCGATATATTCTAATACTCTTTCCTCAAGATAGAGTATACATGTTGATCATACACAACTTGATACAAATGTACTTAACACAAATTTTAGATGGAGACTCAATAAAAATATTAGCTAATTGTTCTCCAATTCCAACATGTTTAACTTGAACAAAGCCTTGTTGAAACTTCTTACCAACAAAGTAACAATCAACCTCTATATGTTTATTTACCTTCGTGAGATACTTTAGTTCATGTAATTTGTGTCGATGCTTGATTATCACACCATAACTGGAATGATCTAGTACTCTTACGTCTAAGTGACTCTAGCAACTATCATATCCACATTACTTCACATGTAATATTATCAATACACAATATTTTGTTTCAACATTTGACCTAACAACTATATTTTATTTCTTACTCTTTTAGAGTATTATATTCCCTCCAATAAAACACAAAAACTTGATGTAAACTAACGATCATAAGGTCACTCAATCCAATCGGGGTTAGAGAATCCCTCCACTTGAATATGATCATAATCACTATAAATGCAGCCCCAACCTGTGTATTTTTAAGCAATTGTAGACTATGCATGATCATCTTCTAGTATGGGACAAGAGAAGAAGACATAAACTAACTCAACACTAATGGAAAATGCAATATCTAATCAAGTCACAATGAGATCGTTAAGCTTACCAACTAATCAACAACATTGCTCTAGTTTAGCAAAAATCTCCCCATCATCTTGTAATACCTAGTTTTCATTTATAATTTATGATGTCATTAATATGATTTTGGACTAATTTAAAAAATAGTTACATAATAAAAATTTAAGAAAAAATTAGATTACTTAGTATCATGCTCAACGCCCAATAGATGCATGTCTTCACACTCATGCATATTTGAAACATTAGCTGTGCGCTTGATGTGCGCCTCCAACATGCTCATGCGCATTGTGACAACATATTAACACCCAAACTGCACATGATACGCACTTATTTGATGCTTGTGCGCCAATTTGAATATATATAGGGGTTCCGAGTTGTGTCAATCACTTTGTGTGGGAAATAAAGAGAGAAGAAAGCGGAAGAGAAGAGGATAAGAAGAGAGAGAAAAGAGAATGAAGAAGATTTTAGAGCTTTTCCGAATCAGATATATTATATCGAAAATTTAAGATAAGTATTTTTAAACCCGATCTTTGGCCTATTTCAGAATCCTTCAAATTTTTCCTATGTTTCTTATTTTTACTGTACATGCATGTCACCCTTTGCCTCCTTATTTTAGGTAATTGTGCATGCATGCAATTTTATTGATTATTTTGAAATTTTGTTGGGTTTTATCAAAAATTTAAACAATTTGTTCGTTTTTCATAAAATAAGTAAATATTTTGAGATATTATATTTATATATGAAAACATTTGTGAAAAAAAAAGTCACGAAATTTGTACATTTGTCCTTGCATGTTGATATTCCATGTAAGTGATTCGAATTAAACTTTATTTTGATATTTGATTTAATATTTGTACATTCCATCAAGATGAAAATTTTTCATATTTATACTTTTTCACAGAGTGAAAAGTTTTGAACATCTATACTTTTCCTACAGATTGAAAAAGTTTTAAATATTTATTATAGAGTCTACCGTTTGGTATTTTATTGATAACCACTACAAAGAATTAAGTTGAATCAATATATGTAGACGTTCTACTATATTTAGATATACTTGAGGACTATATCTATTCCCACAAAAGGCAAAAGAAAGTGGTGCTTGACCCAGTCGACAAAGTGTAATTACAGACGATCCGCTTATGTGTCTAAATAGTAGTATTTTGGCCTAAGATTACCAGGAGTATGTGTAAACTTCCTCAAAATCAGCATTTTGATCTTTGGTTCTCAATTTTGACATAGTTTGGATTTTTGAGATTTTTACTTGTATTGTATTTGATATTTAAAATATTTGGCCTTTGTGATCTACAAGTTTTGCATGATATTTGAAATTATCCGACTTTGGATATTTTTAACCTTTTGAAATTGTGATATTTGGATTTTTGGAACAATTTCATACAGTTTAGATTATTTGATATTCATATATATATTACGAATATTGACATAAAAGATCATTATTTGAACTTCATGTTTGGAATTTGAACATATTGGAAATTGACATGATGTTTTCAAATTTATGGCCCTTCTATTTGATTTATACACATGACTTGTACATTATATATATACTTGCTGAACAGACTCACGTATTATCCTGTTTTCTAACCCTTTCATATTAGAGAGTATTGAATACTTGTAGGATTCAAATAGAGAATACTTGAAAATTTTATTTACATTATTTGCATTTGGATTTGTTTAGGACTCATATTGGAGATTATTGTATATATTTCAGTTTATCATGGTTGTATAACTTGGAAAACTCAATAGTGAACTAATTTTAGTAACATTTATATTGTGATAGTTTAGATATTTATTTGATATTTTTCCTTACGAATGGTTTTGGATTGGAGCAAGTTGTACTATTATTGTTGGAGGCCGGATGGAGTTTGGTTCGGTTAGATCCCATGTCCATTGTGCTTTGTGGTTCTTCTGCTATTTTGGTCTTCGGGTTTGGTATATTTGATCAGGCTTTGGGATTACTTACACTTTTAATCATTTATGAGTTATTAATATTTATTACTTACTCATATCGATGACGTGACACATCTAGTGATAATTTCACCCATGGGTGTATCGCATCATTTTGCATCCTACCTGCTAGTGTCTCGGAGCGAATCTAGGGTGTCCTTTTATTGTGAGAGAAAGATAGCTTGTCAACACCTTACAACTTCAATACCAAGAAAATACCACAAATTTTCCAAGTCCTTGGTTTGAAATCGATTTTGAAGAAATGCCTTGAGGATGGCAGTACTAATATTATCACCAACAATAATCATGACATCATCTACATAAGGTATTAGTAAAATGCACCCATCATTAAAGTGATGAATAGAAAATAGAGTGATTAATGTTACAACAAATGAGACCAAACTCAAGAGCAAGCACTAAATTTACTAAACCAAACATACATCGATTGTCTTAAACCATATAAGGATTTTTTCAATCATCACATACACAAACCCCCCCCCTTCCCCCAATGACAAATTTAGGTGGTTGCTCTAGACATACTGCTAAAATTCACATATGAGAAGGCAACTTTTCCATCCAGTTGATGTAAGATCCAATGATGAATAGCAGCCAGAGATAAAAAGATTCGCACAAACATCAACTTGGCAACAAGAGTAATAGCATCTGTATAGTCCACCCCATATGTAAGTGAATATCCCCCTTAGCAACTAGATGGGACTTAAACTTTGCTAGAGGAATTCAGATTGATTTTTACTATGTAGACTCAATTATAACCGATGGGTTTCTTTCAACTTAGAAAATGAACCAAATCCCATGATTAATTATGCTCAATGGCAAACACGTCCTCCATTGCTACCAACCAATAAGAGTGAGAAATAGCTTCCAAAACAGTCAGATGGATAGGAAGAGAGTCCAAGGTGGACATAGAGGCATAAACAAGGTTGAAACACTAGCATAAGAAAGAGAAGCACATATAGGATATTTGATACAATTATGATGACCTTTTCATAATGCAATTGAAAGATCTACGTCAATATTTGAAGAAGCCATATGATTCGTAGACAAGATGATTGGATTGTCACATGCCTTCTTATGAGAAGCTATATGAGAGAAACCAAACATCTGACAAAAACCATGAACATAGGTTTGAGAAATAGGAAGTGGTGGTGGAGGTGGGGAAGACAAACTGTGATGCCTGACACTATAGACAAAAACTCATCAACGGGAATAGATGATGGACTAGAAAAAGAAAAATAGTGGAGAAGGAACGATGTTAACTCCCGAAACAAAATATCTAAAGACACTAGAAACTGTCCCAAGTCGGGGAGAAATATCAATACCCTTTCTAAGTGAGGGTATACCCATGGAAAATACATTTTAGTAATTTAGTGTCAAGTTTAGTTATCTAAGGTCAAATTTCTCAAACATGACATATTACCCAAAATTTCTTAGGTAAGATGGTGTAATGGTTTATCATGGAATAAAAGATGATGCTGGAACTCACCCTAAAGCAATGCCAAAGGTATACGATTAATAAGAGGCAATAACTACAACCTCATTCCAGCAGAATCTAAAAACTCTCGTGTGAAAGAGGGGGGTACAACCTACTTCTATTACAGCATGTTGATTTTTCTTTTTGCAACTTCAGTCTACTGGGGTTAGGTCATTTTCTGATACCATGTAAACATATAAGAAGAGAAGCATATAATAGAGAACCCACAAATTTGGGTTCGTCTCGGTTCACACATATATAGAGTTATTTATATCCTTTGTAAAATACTAAACTACCCTTACAATAAAATATGTCATAGCATATCCTAAAACATATTCTGCCAACATATGGAAAATATATGTCATTGAATTTTAAAAATCAAACAATACAAATGCAAAAGGCTGAACTTATTATTGACCAAAAGGAAAAGTGAATGGTATTTAAAAGGATATACCTTAACACCGGCACTTGTGCATAATTGAACGGCATCTCTTACCCCTGGTCGACAAGGATCCTACAATATATTGATAAGATTGCAAGATCTAATTTCAGCAAAAAGCATTAAAAAGAAATAGACAAGCGTTTACCAATAACTAACAGCATAAAGAATATATTATGCATTTAACCAGGCAATTATTTATCAAATACATTTCAGAGGATTCAAAAAGAAAAGAATCATTGCAGTGGATCCCTATATATTACTGTTGCTCTTTTGTAGTTGGTGTTAGGCATACATCACTTGCCCTAGAAGGATGCATTAGATGAATGGCTAAGACAATGAATCTTCGAAGATACCCTTTTGTGATCACAACCAATGATGGCCTGACCAGAGTCTTTCAAAGCGGAAGAACTTGTGATTAAAAGAAATCAGGCTATTCATATGCTTGATCATTGGGTTGATTTTAACTAGAGGGGGTGCCAATGCACAACAAAATTGATCAGAGAAAACTACAGTGATTCTTCAGGACCATCGCATTCTCAGGGACAAATGTCGCACAAAATGATTTTTTCCCCTATTTGTTGTTCCTGGGGACTCATTATGTTAGGTATCCTATAACAATTGTTCAGAAAGGTGGAGCACATCAATAAGATCAAATTTCCAAATCAAAGTCTTCATTGTTGTACGAATGTTCAAGAGTAAGACACCCAGAAAGTGGAGACAGCTCCTCGGTATTGGAATGTTTTAATCAGGATTACCCAATGCATATGCTTCTAGAGTTATTTTTAGCCAATACTTATTCAGGTATTAGTTACAAGGACACCACATGTGGGATTCAAAAAAACACTATCTATAACACAATGCCTATATCTGACCTTCCCAATCCCATCAACACAGGAGCCTCTTGCACCACCCCTTTTTAGAATTACACAATCCATAAATGCATGTCGACCAGGAAACTGTGGCCATCTTGTGATTAGATTTCTCTACTTGTTTTTCATGTCATGAAAGCACATTCCTCAAAGCACTCCCCTAAAAGAAATTGCACTCGTTTTGATTTTATCAATGGAAATACGGTATATGATTGGCCAGGAATCATTCTCCATCATCTTTATGAAGAGATTGCATTCATTTCCAAGGTCATTATAAACCTACTTTTCTCACTAGAATTTATTTTTTTGCCCAAGTAGAATGAATTTCATATTATACGGCCTTCATAGTCACCTACACATAAGTAGTTCAGACCTTTGGTTTGACTTGTGACAACTGTTAGATCATGGACACAACTTGGGTTTCACTATCTTTGGAATAGGATTACCCAAAATTTTCAGCAGTTCTTAGACAGGCTACCCATTCTGCCCCACAGACAAAGGCTAATAAAAGGGATAAATCATGAAAACAGGTGCTCAGAGAACCCATTTGAAAGATAGACAACATGAAGTACTCAAAGATACATCAGAGAGTGAAGATTAATCCTTAACAAGCCAATGCACTGACAACACAGGGGTTGGGTAACTGATGTATTGCAATACAAACAGCATAAGGCCTCAAAGCAATCTAAAAAGGTTCCAGAAAGATTTTAAAGACAAAGTACCTTCATGCCAACAATAGCCAGCAAAATGAGGTCATCCTCTGGCAGCGTCCACTCTGCCAGTTGAACTTCATCAGTAGGCACTTCCTCCAGCTCCAATAATCGACAAGCAATGGCAACACACCGCAGGCTCCGTGTTGCCATCTCCTCAATTAATCTTTTCAAAAATGTCAACTGCATATCCAAAATACCTTCACTACCCATTGCAAGTTTAAAGTCATTGAATAAAACCTTCCACATATGTCAACAAGAGGAAAAAAAATAAAGGAAAGGAAATATATGAGTTTTCATCATCATATGATCTTAGCTGAATACCCATCAAATTGATGCCCAAAAAACTTAATCAAACTAAATCCTGACACTATTTCATTTTTGCCAGGATAAGTTGAATTCTTAGTTTGCTTACAATCTTTCTAATGGCATATATCACAAGATTCCAATGTTTTTAATATAATTCTCTCATAACTGCAATATTATTATGAAAATAATTTTAACTGCAATAAACTAAAATCTGCATTCATTTCATAAGACAACTCACTACATGGGGGTAGAAGAATTAATGAATTTGAGAAATTTAAAATTATAGGAACATATTTTCCTAAGTGTACCAATCCAAGAGCTCATGTAGAATATTCAAAAACAACTAAAGAAAGGCAAGGGCCACTCAGTATAAGTGGCCACTCTATACCAGATGCTCTTCAGCTGGTAAAGGTAGCACTGCAGATGCTCAGTTATAACAAAATGAGATTGAATAAAAGCTGTTTGGATTTTGGTTATAAATCTCACTATCCATTCATAACATGGATGAACTTCATGGTAAACTGCAGAGCAAATACAGCTAATAAAGAGAGATGTGTGCTAAGTAGAAATGGAATACAGAGCATCAAGCATCAACTTTTGAGCTGCAGCCAGTCCAAAGTAATATGGAGGAACAGTTTGAAGTGGATGTCAGTCAATGGAGCAGATTTAAGATAAGAGCAAGAATCAAAACTGGGGCTCAGGAATGGCCAGCTTGAATGAAATTAATTGCCACTTTATAGAGAGAAGAAATAATAGACCTTAAAAGTGAACAAAAATGAGAAGTGTGAAGTTGATGAGATGAAAACTGTAATTTTTTTCAGAAAACTGCAAGAAAAAGAGGACTGAGAAGATGAGCAACTAAAATAAAGCGGTGAATTGAAATAATTAGTCTTCTTGGAATACGTTAGGTAATAGGTAATGAGGAATAAATTAGCTACATCATTTCTTACTAATCAAGATAAAATTAAAAGAGCATTCCCTATGCCGCATGTTTCAAGTGAAAGTCCAAGATATAGCTGAAGATAGCTCTATCGCAGCTCAAAAGGTTATATATATATATATATATATATCAAGCAAAGTCTATTTCTGTGTTCCGAACTATTTTAGTGCACACCTTATGCTCATCCAGTCGCATGACATGATCATTTTCATCTATATATTGAGTACATGAAGCTAAGACAATCTCAGCAGCTCCTTTCCAGTGTACATGAACTTCAGAATCGTTCTGCACATGTAACCCCATACAACCACGTCAGCTACACAACTTTAATTGATCACAGGGTAATAAAACCACTAACATCAAAATTAGAGGAGTGCGGAGAAAGAGAGGCAGGTTTAAAAATTGAATATTCAGAATTATGCACTAACTCATGTCACAAAAGAATCAAAATAGAACACAAACCTTGTATCCAATAGCCAAATTGTGAGTTTCTGATGCCCATTTATAATTAATTATCAACATTAGCATTAATACAGTAAATCTTTAGGAGAAAAGCTTGTAACAAACAAAGAATATACTTCAACTTTCTGGTTCTGGAACTGCAGCTAGTAAAAAAACAAAGTGCTGCACATGCTTTCTTCAAAAGGTTAGAGTCGAACTTTTTGGAAGAGTATATGGCTGATGCATTCAGTATTTTGATAGAGTTTGTTTTCACAATCTGGCCAATCGCGATGATTGTTAAGTATGATTGAAAATATTGGCCACTATATCTTGGTATTAGGCACTACCAATACCGAGAAATTTCGATACCGGGATAATATCGTGATACGTCATTGTATCAACAACATATCGTGATATATCAATTGTATCGGCTGATATATTAAGACTAATTTTCTCAAACTTCAATTATTAAAAGGTTTTCACTTGCTATTTTGCAACTCTATCTAAACAGAAAAGACTAGAGCTTATGAAAAGAAAGGGGCAATAAGCAAAGTTCTTCCACTTCAAAATTCTCAGTTTTTTTCTTCAAATTAAACATGAATTACTCAAACATAAACTTTAATACTACAATTGCAATCATTTCTCACAATCCAAATTCTCATATTTTATGAAAAATTTGAGATTATTCACAAAATTGTTTGAAAAGAAAAAATGTAAAATTGTTATTTTAAATCCATTTTCCTCACTGTTTGTTACTTGATTTAACTTATATATGCTATTTATAACAAATCTCTTACAAATTCTCAAGATCAAAATGAGATTTTAGCCTTCACTTTAGAAATCCTAAAATTATACATAATATAAAATTTCTAGATACACTCAAATTTATATCTAAAATTCATAGATATATATTATAAAATTTTAATTTTCATGTTTTTATGTTGAATGATGAATTTTTTCCTTTTGATTTTTTTTGTGAATTATTTCAATTATTTTTTGAAGACACTTTGTTAGATAAAGTTATAATGCTGTGGGTAATACTAATTGTTCATAAATTTTAGTATTTTTTATTTATGTTTGTGGATTTTTTATTTTTTTAAAAAAAATCTACTCAATTTAATACCTAAAACTCATAGATCAATGGTATAAAAGTTTAATTTGGCAAATTTTTATATTGAGTGATGATTTTTTTCAGATTTTTTTTGAAAAAAAAATTAAATATTATTTTTGAAGATGTTTTGTTAGAAAAAGTTACAATATTGATATGGCTAATATTGGTTGTTACTTGTTAATGAATTTGTATTTTTTATTTATATTTGTGGCTTTTAATATTTTAATCTGAATTTTTTAACAAAAAAAAAGTTCTACTCAATTTTATACCTAAAATTCATAGATCTATGATATAAAAGTTTAAATTTGGCAACTTTTTGAATTAAATGATGATTTTTATTTTTCAGGTTTTTGTCAAAAAGAGAGAACTTTTTTGAAAAATATATATATTTTAGAAGGATCCTTATTTAATAATGTTATAATGTTGTGGGTAACATTAATTGTAAATCATTTTTCAGTAATTTTTTTTTTATCTTTTTTCTTAATTTGTTTTCTAAATTCAAGCTTTTAAATTTTCTATAGATATTTTAAAATATCAACATCAAAAGCTAGAGGCAGGGGTGGGAGTAGTAGTGGTAGGGCAGGAGGAGATTACAGGTGTGATGTGGCGATTTTGTGGTCTTATGTCTGGGAATAGAAATAGATCAAAATGTAAATTTTGTGATAAAATAATTTATAGAATGATCATTAGTCTAAAAGAATATTTGGGCTGTGCTTGGAGGAATGTTGCTAGATGTAGCCATGCGTCGGAAAGGCTAGGGAGCTTATAAAAAACCATTTAAATGAACAAAAGAAGCAAAGGGTAGAAGAGAGAGAGAGAGAGTTCAGAGGGACTTGCAAGAGGGTATCATATGTAGCAGGGTTAACCTCAATGCAATGGGTGGCTCTGGCTTAAGTGGGCCGCACAGCAATGTTGTAGATTTAGAGAATGAGGATAATGTACAATTTGAGACGGCTTGACGACAAAGCAACAAGAGCCAAAAATGTACGGGAGAGACAAAAATTCTAAGTTCAATCACCTCATTATGAGGAGGGCGATAGTAGTAGTGGAATGAGGATAGCTGATAGTCGAGGATCGAGGATGCACTGATCGTCTTCTGTTTGAGAGCACGATCTACATGCAGCTGATAGAGAGAGGCAGAGGATTGACCCCGAGAGCACACATGCTCGATTAACAAAGATAGACCCAATTTTGTGCAGGAGTAGGTCCTCTAAGCAATCAAAGATAAGAGTTATCAATAAAGGTCTTACAGAAAAGGCTAAAGCAACCTGTTTGTCAATTTTTGTAACGGAGTAACATTCTACCAAATGTTACTAACAATAACTCATTTTATCAACCCATGTTAGCCATAGCAACCGAGTGTGGCGTAGAAGTTAAGCACCCTACTTGTTATGAACTAATGACTATTCATTTGGAGGACAAGTACCAACAACTGAAACAACTGACTAATAGTTTTGTCCCTATTTGGGATGAGCACGGTGTCACTTTATTTGCAAACTTGGTTATACTATACCAAAAATACAAGACTACAAGTATATCATTTGCTATTATCTTTTGAGTTATTAATAACTTGAATGCATGTCATTTGAAAGTAAATAGCAATTCATCTTCTTTATTTAGTTTTATTTTTATCATTTTGATATTTGTTAGTATATAATTTAATATTAAAATATTAATTTAATAAAAAAATTATCTTAAATATTTAAAATATATATAACATGATTATATGTGGTTAAACTTTAGTATTTTTCTCAACTTTAATGTGGTTACAAAAAAATGCATCTAATACGGCTAATACTAATACATACCACCTGAATGGATAATACCAATTCAACTACGGCTGATATTGATATTTTCATCCATATTGTTAAGACACCACCAAAAGAAATGAGCAGTCCTCAAACATCCACTCAAAAGGCAGGTAGCATTTTCTCATTCTGCCCATTAACTGATTAAGAAATATTTGTTCCATGAAGAGACACGGAACAGATTTCTCCTTTTGTCTTACCAAGTACAATTAATGAAAAGGGAAGAGATGATAGCCAACCCAGAAACCACAACCTATAACTGAAATTCTTGATCATCCAACATTTATTTACATTTTCTTGCCTAATGAGCATAATTAAACATGTTTAACTTCCTAATAATGAGAGAGTGGTTTATCAGTACATTCCTATTCAGGTTCTTACCAAGTACCACTTAGTACATAACTTAATAACAAGCAAGTTAACTGATATTATACTAGAATATAGGTGAAGACATCAACTTTATTACTTTAACAAAAAATTTACTTTAAAATCTGGAAACTCAAAGAAATTATTGATATAGGTACCAAGAGAGAAACAACACTCCTATAAACGGGATGTGCAGAGAGAGGTAGACTTAAAGACTACCTGAAGTACGTCACATTTTGTAGATCACAAATAAAAAAAGAATCTGTGAGCAAGCAAGAAATTGCCTAAATCATTCGGTTTTTCCCTTAATATCTCAATCCAACACACCATGTCAAAGCCCCTGACTCTCCTCACCAGCTGTGGAATTGCTTGAACATGCTGAAATTCCAACTAATGTTTCACCGTTATCACAAAAAATAAAGCATGCTTCAACAGCTTAAATTCCCACATCTCTGAAGCAACTTCACTTCCACCTCCATGCACATCATACCAACTGACCATCCAATGATCTGCTACATAGGAATCAGAAGAAACACCAAAAACAGAAGGATGCCACCTAAAAAAAGGATTTGTCCCAAAGCATCCTTTCAGCCTCTCACAAAGTCCATGTAGAAACTTTTCATATCGAACGTCAGATGCCCTGCAGGAAACAAACTTATGCTTGAATTTCTTGCTAATATCTAGTTTTCCATTATTCACGCTAGAATTTCTTGCTAAATACATATCTTGCATCCCAAATAGCATATATTCATCACATAACGCTAACTAATTTCTCTCTCTGTGGAAAATTGAATATTAAACTCATACTTCAACCAAGATGCTTTCCAGCTAGGCAGCTTTAAACCAACTCATCCTGTTCACTTCACTTAGGTCCGTATGTTAACCTACCAAAGAAATCACTAGCAATTGCAAATAGTTTTCCATAGACAGTACATTCTACTTGTAACTTAATGCTTGAAGCCAGCCAATCAAAGAACTGGACATGCAATAGAAACAGGGGATTTTTTTCCCTAGAATATTTTGTAACATAGATTGAAAGGCATTCTGTTTCCTAGAATATTTTGTAACATAAACAACAATGATTTATGTAAATTACAACTAATCACGGCAATTTTAAATCTTTCATAAAACAGATCCTTGAGAGGGGTATATATTTTGTTCCAAGGTGTAACCGAACAGACATAAATGAATATTTAGAATTCTCTACATTGTTTGAAAGCAATCTAGAAATTTCTAGGTGCCATTGTTTTTTGTTTTTTCCTGCAGAATATTTTTTCCACAGCTGTATTTGCTGATTCTGAAAGATTTTTTTCTGCATTAGCTTCTTTCCAGCTAATCACCACTCGGGCCTCTTTGCCAGTCCTCTTGTCTTGTGGTCTTCATTGCCAATATTCTGTCCAAATCTCATATCTATCCTACATTTTTACCATCTTTCTCACAATTCAAACTCTAAATGGCAGATTCAACTTTTTCTCAAACCACAGACGGCTCCAACATTCAATGCACAAACACCACACTGATGTGTTTTATGTACACCAAGGTGAAATCCTCACAGGTCCAATAGTTTCTTCATTATTTTTCTAACCCATGGATCGTTGATTCGGGGGCCATAATGTTATGACTGTTCTTCCTTTTTCCCCAACTTACATACCTTGTGAAAGGAATAAAGGTTTCCACATCTGATGGTAATAAATGTGCCGTTGATGGACAAGGATCGATTCCCTTGACCACATATATATCTTCAAATTCATCTCTTGTTCTTAAACTTAAATATAATCAATATTTTTAAAGGTGTAAGGCGCATCAAGACGCAAAATGACCTAGATGCATGCAGATCTGATGAAAGTACGGCACTCTTTTATGAAACAGGTATATAGAATCCTCTTGTAATTAATTCTAATTGTTAAAGATAATAATATAATGAAAATTATTAAAAACAAAAAAAAGCCTAGCAACAATCATGGACTCAGTTCAACCAACAATATAAATATAGCAATTAATAGGTACAACTCAATATAAAAACACAAGAAAAATAAAATTCATTAACATACTATAAATATTGTTCTCTAAATACTCATCACAAAATCTAATATTTATCATATATATCAAACAAAAGTTCATCTTCTTCTCCTTCCTCAAACTTATATGCTCGAATAGATTTTTCATCTCTATATGCCTCTCTAAGATAGAATATTTCTCATTTAGAAAATTCAATGAAGTAGTCCTAGAAGAACTTGTCAAAAAGGTCAAGCTAATTCTGAATTTTAGTGGCAAGGTGTAGCCTCCTTTACTCAAAAAATTTTATATACAAAACCGTATGTAAAAGAATCATCATTAAATACAAATTTATTATCATCATCATAGTCTTCATCCATTTTTCTAATCAACCAGTCAAATACCAAGTTAATATTAAAAGTAACAACTTAATCTAATGTATAATTTAAAAAGAAGCAATATAAATTATGACAAAAATCTCTGAGATGCTAAAGGCTGCACCTTGAGCCTAAGAAAACACCCCCGAATTAGAGGCTAGGCGAGTGCCTCTTAAAATGAGCTTGAGCCTAGGCACTCACTTTAACAACAATACATGTAATCTAGTACCTAACAAGAAAGCTCACCAAATATCTAAGTTGTTCATTGAATTTCTTTCCCTCTCATTGAATCATACACAGCCGAAAAGAAGAGGATTTGTGTACAAATTGTTTGATGATAATATGAAGGAGTGAGGTGGGCTTTACTACCTTCAGAACTTTTGTAAAAATAGCAACATTTCGGACATAGTATGCTTATTACAGTAATAAGATATAGTACATTTGATGTGGAAACAATACCTTGTTACATGGAGAACTAAAAGAGGAACTCCATATGGAGATCCCACTTGGATTCACAGAGACAAGTAAAAGGAAAGCGCGCCGAGCCATCAACTCAAAATCTCAATATGGCCTTAAACAATCCCCCTAGAGATTGCTTCGACAAATTTGCAAAAGCCATGATGAGCTTTGGGGTATAACCAAAGTTAAGACAATCATACTCTCATTATCAACCAAAGGTATCCAAATGAGATAATTACTTACATGCTTATATAGATGTTATAATCACAACAAAAAAATGAAAAAGAAGAATTCAAGATTTAGCGCAACACTTGGCAAGAGAATTTGAGATCAATAACTTGAGAGGACTTAGCATATTTTCATCCCATGTTCCCAACACAAATAAACTCTTGATTTGCTTAACAACATAAGGATTCCGGGATGCAAAATAGTGGATAATCGTATAGAGTCCAATCATAAGTTGGGAATTGACGATCTTAAAGCTGACAAAGAAAGTTATCAAAGCCGACATTGCTTACTCCAACAAGTAATCAATCTTTCTCACACTTGTCCAAATATTGCTTAAACGGTAAGCATGATCGGTGAATTTATGCATGTGCCACAGGAGAATCAGAAGTAGCCAACAAGGTACTTAAAGTTTATTGGGTAAAAGATTCTTGTTTAGAAAATATGAGAATATGTGGTCAAACAATATACTAATGCAGACTGTGTTGGGTCTATTGATGGTAGGAGATTTAGTAGAAGACATTACACATTTGAAGAGGCAATCTTGTAACATGAAACAGTGAGAAACAATCATGTGTCCATGTTTGGTGCAGAAGCTGAACTCATATCCATGGCTCAAGGCATTTGTGAGTTACTTTGGATAAAGATCACCCTATCTCATCTGGACCATGAAGTTGTTGGTCATAACAAATCAGCCATAGGGATTGCCCATAATCTAGTTCATCATGATTGAGCTAAACACATGGAGATTGACCAACATTTCATTAAGGAAAAAATAGAATCGAAGAGATTTGTATTCCCTAATCCCTAGAATGCTTCGAAAATTCAACTTGCAAATTTCCACTCAAAAGAGTTATTAAGTCCTATAATTTAATATGTTCCAAGGCAAGCTAGAGAATGGAGAATAACAATAAACACAAAAATAGGGGACAATGTTAATAATGTTGAGAGATAACTATTTCATACCAACTTGAGTGGCAATGACGACAATCATTGCCTAAAATAGGGGATTTTTGTTTCCTACAATATTTTATAGCATAGATGGAAAGGAAATGTTTTTCCTAGAATATTTTGTGACATAGATGGCAACGAGTGAGTAAATAAGCACCAATCTTGATGATTACCACAAATCCTTGTGCTTTGGAATCTTCCCTACAATAGGTCCTAAATATATGTATCTACTTGGTCATAGTCAAACATTTTAGACATGAATGAATATTCAGAATTCTCTTGGAAACAAGATCATGAAACATAAGTATCGGTGTACTACCGTTTTAATTGCAACACCGCCACGTTTTTTCTCTGAGTTGAATGGAGAAGCATGGATGATTGTCGATTTTGATCTCACATCACCAAAGTCCATCCCAAGCTGTGACACTTGCATCAGTATATGGAACAACAGTCCAATTCTTTGAAAATTCTCAATTTGAGTGCTACGAAGCTACCTTAACTCCCCAGTAAAGGATAGCCTTTTCAGTAGGTGAACCAGCAACTTCAACAACTCCACCACCCTGCAAAAGAGAAATAGAGAGGATGGTAATATTTGATGCTTTTATCATTCCAAATTTATAAAATCGTCAGCAACAAAGGTGAACAGCTAAGAGAATATCATCAATCAAAGTACAAAGGTAATAGAAGTCCCAATCAAACTAAACACCAATTCTGAAGCAAGTTTACAGGTTAAAATATAATTGTGATCCAGATCATTCTGCTGCTGAATAATGTCAACTGATGCAATTATTCATCATAGGGAAAGCGAAACTTTGATATTATGATTTGATGTCAACTTCTTTTTACTAAACTTTTCCAACAGAATAGCAAGCAGAACAAACATGGAGCATAGAAACATTCTGTGGCCAGAAACAAATCATTCATTCAGCGGCAAAGGACAGTTACAAAATCATCAGACTGAGTCTATTGAACATTCCTTGCCAATAAAAGATACCAATGTATAAAAACAAAAGGATACTAAGTGTGAGCACCGGTAAAGGAAAAAGAAGACTTGAATTGGATCTGAAATTACCTCAAGCAAATGTCAACACCAAGCATTTGATACATGTGAAATTGATTTGCAATGTTGAATAGCTATACTATCAACATTACCATGATTAGGATTTAGATTGTCAATATTGGTGCAATTTTTTAACAGGAACATTTACGATAGTTTTGGGATAACCATGTGTGAAATTATTTGCCCCAACATTTTCCGCCCTTCTTGATCACTTTTTTGCCCAAATGATATCTCCAAATGAACCGTGTGCCAAGGTTTCAAGGGGATTTCCTTGGGGTTGTAACAGTAAATTTCTAAAAGATGTATAGCTCTAAAAGATTAGATGTTCATATCACCATCACTGGGATCTTCCACCCTACCTACCTTCAACTTCAATTCATCATGAGTTGTAAGTCTTCAATTGCTGCATTGCCACCCATGACCATCAATAATTTCCTCCACATCGTACCTAAGTGACCCTCATGCTGTACACAATCACTTTAAGTATATTGGTCCAACTATCACATCCTGCATATTAGTAAGGTTTCAACTCAATGATAATTTGGATGTTTGCTTTAAATTTTGTCACTTAATTTTGATTACCCCATGCCTGTGATTTGGGGTTCGTTTCGACTGTGAAAAGCATATGATGTTGAAAGCCCTTGATTTTTCCATATCGCAACAAGTACACTACCACCCCTTTTGACCCATCAGTGAGGAAGACATGGAGAGGGTTCAGTTTGTGTGTGATATAGACACCCTTCTATGCAATACTGTGTATGCTTTGTTCTTTATCCGAACACCATTGGTTGCATGACACCGTTTTGTTTTAAATAACATATTTCCACCTTTTATCATGCAAAGATACCACAAATTGGTATAATATTGTAGATATAGGGCATAATTCAATTTCAAACTTCAAGCACGTCATTGTGCATTTGGGAGGGAGGATTAGTTAATCAACCTCCTTTTCTTCTATACTTGCATACAATGATATTTTTTGCGGTGCAGGTTGATGGGGTATCCAGATATCTCAGGATTAATTAATCAAGGCTTTCTGCTGTTTGGAGACTGGAATTTTGAAGAAAAGAAAGTGTTTAGAGGAAAATGTGGTGAACCAATCTAGTTTGAGAACAATTTTCCATAATTTTTTTCATTATTTCCAATTTCCTTGCAGAAATTGAGGGATTATAAGAAAATCAATATAGTCTTGAAAGAAATTCCTTTCTACAACTAGTAAGCATAGACAGAACAAAATAACATGACCAGCAACAAAACTGGCAACATCTTGACACCAAAAGAGCATATACACCATATTTAGTGGCAGCAAGACATAATTCAAGGCTCTAGCACATTAAAACACTTGAGTCAGTTGACTAACCTCAGGTACAAAAACACTACCAGCTGTATTTTGCGCAATGCCTTCAATGAGTAGAGAGGACAATACAGGAGATAACAACGATACATCGTTTGCAGGATCCATTTTCTTGCTGCTAGCATAAGCCTCGACAACAGTCATCTGTAAATTATTTGAAAAAGGAAAAGAAATACTATAAGATAAAAGATAGAAAACACTGCATCATTCAAGCCAAAATTACTCCAGTAGTCAATGTTCATGACCATGCAATCGTGTATTATCTTGCAGGAAAACCTTTTGATTCTTGTTGCATACATTAAACTGGCAAAACCCTGTAACAATCATTAATATCTTACCCCTTTTTTGAGGCTATGCCTGCTTCAGATATCAAAAGCCTGTAATCTCAGCTTTTACAGCATAAATTGCACACTAACAAATAGCAGAAAGATGCATATCCAACAATCCATCATCTTTAGGAGAACCCACATTTTAACAAGAAAATAAATATGATATCATGCAAAAGCCATATTTCAGGCAGTTAAAAAAGAGCCCATAAATCCACCTGATTCAAAGTCAGAGTTCCAGTTTTATCGCTGCAAATGGTAGTAGCAGAGCCCATGGTTTCACATGCAGAAAGCCTCCGCACCTGAATCCAAATATTTGTTAAATCTAATGATAAATTAACATAACCTTTCAAATACAAGTGGAAATAAGAAATACAAACCAAAGCCTTGTCCGTCATCATCTTTCTCATTGAGTAAGCAAGGCTGCAATAAAATCAAGGTATGTTAATTGTGCATAAAGGAGGGAAAATTTAACTCATCTACATGCCAATGAAGATCAAACAAGTATTTAACCGAGAACATACAGCATTAGAAAGGGAAGCACAAATAATAAAGATATATGCATCATAACCAAGACAAAATAAGGAGTTTTAATCCAATTTGGTGGTTGTAGAACTTTTTACAGGGAGTAAATAGTTTTCTTCACATAGCTGGCCCTCACCTTTCCCATGAGGACGTCAAAACAAAGTTATATACAAAATTTGGCCAACATTTATCATATAATTAAATATTTGAAAAGTTTAATCAATTTTATTCAATGTAATCAAGTATCAACACCTTAAAAACAAGAATTGCAAGCAAGTGGCAAAATGACCTCAATCTTGGTTTAAAATCAAATAGATTTGTGTTATAAACACTTGATTAAACCTAAATCAAGCAAAAGGAAAGAAAAAAAAGGATCTCAAATAGATATCTGACCATTTGTTGCTTGCAAAAAATCTTGGCCTGAATCTCATATTTACAGCACTATCTAAGCTTTTTGAAAACAAAATCTGTTATGAGTGGTTCTATTTTGATTTCGTTAAATTTAAAGAAACATCAAAATTTTGAAGGAGAACCCAGCATCGACTGCCTATTACAATGGAGAAGGACAAAATTTTGGCTTTATACTTGTGATTGATATATGAGAAAATATCTCTAATATAGCATCATATTGTGATAATTTTCCAATATTACAAATATTGGTATCAGGACCTCCCAATACTAATATTTTGATATATCGTTTAAAGTGATTAATAAGCAAATTAAAATAAAAAATTCTTAAAAACAGTAGATTTGTTACCTCAATTACACAAATCAAGACAATAGTGACATGGAAGAAGATTTAAGGCATATGCAGGAGGGTAGGATAAAATGGAGAAATACATATAGAGTATCATGAGATTGTTGAATTTTATAAGGCCATCATAAGACCAACTATATCATTCAGGCAAAAAGCAACATAAAAAGAAGCAAGTATAAGGGGAACAACCAAGGAAGCCACTAAAACATCATTGGTTTGATTTGGATGGGCAAAGCCACACACATCTGATTGTCCCTAGGGCTCGTAATGCAGGAAATTTTATGCACTAGGTCACATTAACAAAAGAAGTTGCTAAAGCAAAAAACTTCTATATGATGAAATAGGAAATGAATGTACTCATCATAAGTTAAATATAATTCTCATGGTAGATGAGGTAATAAAGTAGCGTTTAAAATGATTCAGACACCTAAATATAGGCAAGGCAATCATTCAAAAAGAAAAAGCAATTTGGTTCTACTTAAGGAAATAGCAAGGGGAGAGGTAGGGATTGCAATCATGAAGATAATAAAGGATGATATGAATATAATTAAACTTCATAAGAATGGTACCTTAAAAAATGTAATAGTGGAGTAAAAAGGTAAACGATTCCATGCAATGAAACTAAAAGCATTGTTGGTGGTGGTAGTGTCAGGAAAATTCCAAGCAAAAGCAGGGTTGAAAAAGAAACAGCTATATGCTGTTTTCTTGTAGAGCATGAGAAACTGACAAAGAACCGACCAGGCAGACAATGATAGCTTCAATAACAAAATATAATCCATGCAGAGCATAATTGTTCTAATTCACAATAACAGGAAAAGTGAAGAGGCTTAACATACGTTAAGGTTACAGCTAAGGGAAGACCTTCTGGCACTGCGACAACTACAATAGTTACCTGGAAAGTCACAATTCAGTCATAACATTTAGGAGAAGTAAAACATGTAATATATTAAGAAAGTGCCATACAGCAATTGTGACTATCTTGATGGCACCACTGATTGTAGCACTGACACTGGTCTTTCCAGCTTTAAACTGGGCAATTCCATTGGCATTTTTGGTGTGACCAGTAAAGTATCTGCAAATAAAACTGTCCAATACTATACACTACAATTTATAATCCAAAAGGTGGAAATTTACCATTTCTGATCAGTCATACCTAGCCAAAAGGACAATCAGAACAAGCACAGCCACAGATAACCCTACTATACCGATAAAAGTTGCCAGGCCATTCAGACGTACCTAGTACAGACACAAAGTCATAATGGTGTAAAGAGTGAACCGACAGAAATAATAACAAAACCAATGAGAAACATTTCCAAATGAAATAATATTAACCTGTAGAGGTGTTTCTTCACCAGTGTCCTCTGAAATACTGGCCATAAGCAATCCCCATTCTGTATTTATGCCCACACTTATCACCTAAAATTAGTACAACAAAAGAGTACAAAAATATAAAATTGGCTACAAGTCATGTGGCAGCACAAACAGGTCAAACTGGAAGCAAAAATGACATGCACCATAGGAAAAGTTTCATATATATACATATGCATATATACATAGACGCACGTGCGTGCGTGCGTGTGTGTGTGTGAACACATACATACCAACCAGCATAGTTTTCCATATACAAGACAATAAATATAATGGACCAAATGCTCGTCTAACTCATACCCCGCTTTTACAAATTATAGTTAAAAGCCAGATAACAAAAAAGATAACGAGAATATTGCATACTGTACATCTTCTTTTTGTTATTTTAAAGTTCAGTCTTCAGATCAAATTTGCAATGGTGAACATAGTCACAACCATACATGTATAAACTACCAAAACTTCTTCCCCAGGAATCAATTAACACAAAGGAAGAGACAAGACAAGTAGACAAGCAGTTAACTCATTGTGTAAAAAAATTGATAAAGCGATTATAAATATGAATTGAGCATAATGGGGTAGGTTGCCAGGCCTATAGGCAAAGGGCCGAAGGGTAGAGTACACAAATTCAATCATGCACCTATCGCGTGACCCATTGGTGCTAAGTGAAGTCTTGTGCAAAGCAACCCAACTAGAAATGAAAGAGTTCCCGTTATGTTGGAAGGGCACTGAAATGGATCTTTAGTCAGACACGTGTATCCAATCCCACCAACAAGCAGAGCCTTTTTTCTATTTTTTTGTGTCCAGGATTATGCCCTGGAAAATTGGATAGGAATATCGAGAATCTGTTTCACTTTGGACAGATCCAGTTCACGTACGAGAGCCAATGTCCACTGAATTTCTAGGCCCTCCCTAATGGCAGGCCATGTCTTATGTTAGAAAAGCAAAACGCCAGGGGCATTGCAGGATTAACCAATGTGACTAAGTGAAATTTCCATTAACAAGACTATTTCTTCAATAATTGATTCTCATTGACCACATCCTATAGAGATCATCAAATCAATAGCAATAAGCTCATTTGGAGAGGCTACCTGAAGCTATAAATAACAGCATTTAAAATTCAAAGCACTCCAAAATGACAAAATAGAATTTAAAATTTATGGGAAAATTGCTAGCAACTGAAATCATAAATGAATAGTACCCCCTCCAAAGGAAAAAGAAACAAATTCAATCAAATTCACTACAGAGAGAGAAAAGAGTGGAAAGTGGCCTAATTGGTTTAAAAAGATAAGTATATTTTACTTTTCCTTCTATTACATTTGCAGAGGAATGCATCAAGGTGCCTTGAGCATGTCCTAGCCAGAGAGCCTAGGCAAGTGCATGAGGCACATCTTTGACGATAATGGGCTTAGAACTGTAAATTAAGTTACTTTATTATATTAAGTGCCCAACAAAAAAACACCAAGGGAAAATGCTTTCACTCAAAAAAGCATTTTTAACTGCTAAAAATTATTTCTCGTGTACCATCAAGGTTAATCATAAAGATAACAGCTACATTGCTCGCCAAAAAAATTCACTCCAGCTAACGTAAATATGCTATATACAAAAACCACTTTCTTCAAAAACAAATGAGGCATATAGCATTTTTTAGCTTTGAGAACAGGGATTTGGCAAATTTTCATATATCCTTCACAGCTTAATCAGTAAATGATAAAATCATATTAAATATAGTATGAAACTATCTTAACACTGTGAACTTCTATATTGCAAGCATACAACAGACAAAGCCTAGCCATTATCTGTAGTCTCTACATAAATAGCAAAGCTGCACCCTTCAATGAGGCAGCGAATGTCAAATTTTACCAGAATAGTGCCATAACCATCTGCTACTTTGCAGCCAGACATTAAAAATGGGGCCTTAGAATCTTTGGGGACCTGCAGCAAAGCCCGTCCGAAAAGACGAGAAAAGTATTTTAATCCATTTAACAAGAATGCATGAAAAATATGAAAAGAAAACACCATTTATAGTTGCTCACAATCTTGCTCTCTCCAGTCATGCTTGACTCATCAATTGCAAGAGAATGACCAGATATCAGAACTCCATCAGCAGGGACCTGAACACAAGTTGGTTTTCTTTTTAGTGCTGATACGTACATTGTAATACAATGATAAAATACAAATAGAGGGAGAAACTGACTACTGATACCTGATCACCAATTTTTAAAGGTACAACATCCCCAACAACTACATCAAATATCGACACCATTATCCTTCTGCCCCCTCTAATAACCTGTCCATGCATACCATTAAGTACAACTGTACTGAGTATAACAGCAATAACAAGCAATTTGTCCATATGTTGACAAGCAAATGGAAATGTTAATAGGGGATAAAACCCACCTCTAAATGTATATTCCTCTTCTCCTCATTCAAACTTTGGAACTGAAGAGATTGCCTATAATCACTTGTGGCTATTGAATGGAAGGACAAAAGCAAAAGTACAAACATCAGCGGTGCAACCTTCACTGAGTAAAATCCAAATTCTTCAATACAGAACATATTGTTAGAATTTGGAATCAATAAAGAACGTAAAATAAATTAATCAAGGGTCATGCACTAGTGATATGGATAAGTAGTCTCAAACGGCCCGATATAACCACCCAAAGGGATATGATCATGGACTTGACAGTCATGCCAACATATAACATAAAGTTATTTAAAGGATCAGCTTCATGTCAAACGAAAGTAGAATCCAATAGAAAAAAAAATGCAAAATCAACCAAAATATATATATACGCCCCAATAAAAACAAGGAGAATGAACTTTGACACAACAATAAACTTGCTCCCATTTGACTTGAAAGTCAAGGATTCGAACCATCGAAACAGCTTCCTGTAATGCAAGAGTAAAGGTGCATACATCTAACCTCAAAGCTTGAAGTCCTTTGCACTATGTGACCTCTTTTTATATATGTGGACAAAAATATATATGTATACATACATAGAACTTTATGTATGTAGATATTGATTTCTAAAACAATAACATTGCTCATAGCTTTCTGAAGGGGCATTTCTTCAGCTATACTAAGCGTGATTTTAACAAGATTACTGGTCAACTAGTTGGATCATTTTTTTTCTGTTTCATCATTCTCACAGGCCTAGATTTTTTTAGTTATTCTCCACTAGCTAGCTCAAAGGCAGACCGTAATTTTTAGTTATATGGCAATGATTATCATGACTAAACCAGTTACACGATTTATTATATGTATTTTTCATACAAAAGTAAAATCTGCACAAACTTGTAGACTTGTTCGAGAAAATAAACCCATTTGATCAACTCCTAAAGCAGAAACAGAATCTTTACAGCATTTCATATGTCATAATCATGTCTATACCTGTGACAACAATAACAAGGATGACAGCAAAGGCAATGCTCCCCCCATCATACCATCCTTCTTTTATGCCCTGCAAATATGAGAAGTAATGAATTTCCATACAGCATATTTTGAGTTTGAAACAGCACTCAATTATTCAACATATGCTCCAAATCAGAAAACTAATAACCATTCCAAAAGTGACAGATGAACGTTTCTGTTTGCAAAGGAATTTCTAAGATGTTAAGATCTTTGGTTAAATCAAGCTCATAGGGCTCCAATATAAATCTTTCTTGAAACAAACATTGCTTTACTTTGTCTCCTTATGTAGCAAAACTCCCCCAAAATACACATCACAACATAGCATACATTCAAAAGTACAGGCTATTACACACACATCATAGTCTACCAATGCAGGCATAAAATGCTCATGTTATCAACGATGCTATGCTCAAGATCACCTCTGATTTGATGCCTAGAGCCAACGAAGCTGCTGCAGCTACAATCAGTATAACCAGAGTCAAGTCTTGCCAAGCTTCCCAAAGGAATATCTGTATTTCAATAAATACACAGTTAATAGCAAGTTTGCAGTTACCAGCATTACCAAATAGATTTAATTTAAAAAAAAAGAATTAAAGGTTATAATTTTCACTAACAAACCCAAAAACTACGCCCTTTCTTCCTAGGATATTCGTTAGATCCAAATGCAGCCTTCCGTGTAAGTATATCCTCATCATCCCCTGGAATACCCTTTTCTGTATTTGTTTTAAGTTTTTCTGATAACCCAGCAACCTGAAAATAAACAGGCAAAATGGTGTTTAATAGAACTTGTTACAGAAAGCATAGGAATAAAAGAGTTCCATAAAAACAAGCTAACAAAAGCAGAAAGAATTATTGCGCCCCAGACTTACCCCTCCAAGCTGCTGCAGAACAGAAAGATTGTGCTCCCTTGACATAGAGACAAGGTCCTCTAGGCCAACTCCATAATAGTTACTTGGAATAGATGGAAACCTTCGAGTTCCTAAGAAAGGGAAAAGTATAAAGTGAGACGTTTGGCTCAAAGAAGATGAAAATAATGAGACGACGTAAAATTCTTTCAAAGGATGTTGTTCGTGAAAACAAGTAAAATATGGCATCCAGACAAAAAAATGACAAGAGATGAGGAAGAACAGCTAGAAAATGTAAAGTGGTACTCATAAAGAGATAAATGTACTCATATACATGTTTTTCCTCTTCATATGCAAAATGATACGGCTTAGAACATTCATCAACGGGGTCAAGAAGCATACTACCTTTCCCTTCCTCCCCACCTTGCTTGAAGCGTATCAATGCCTAACAAAAGAGTAAATATTGATTGAACAGCAAGGCTACGAGCTTGAAATAAATGAAAGAACATACATATTATGTTATAACATACTCGAATGACTTCCATATTCATCCTAATCTTTCTTATTGTTTCTTCCTTCTCCTCTTCCTTCTTCAAGTCCAGGGTGTACCGAAATCGTCGAGATGCATTTAACACGAGCACTGCTTGCTACATTGGACAATATTTAAACAGGATAGGACAGTCAAAAAAACTCCAATTTATACTCTCAACTTAAAAATAGGTACTGACCATGAAATTTATCCCATATGAGGAAACTATTAGAACATGAGTTGACATCAGGATATGGAAAAAATATAAACCGATACATATAGATTATGAGCAAACAATAAGATATTCAACTTATGAAAATTGCCCATGTGGACTGATGCTGCAATTTAAAGGTATCGCACTAATACTGCCCTCAGGTAATAGTTTTATAATTTGTATGTCCCATGGAAAAATAATGTATTACACCATATTATTAACAGTGTCCACACATTTCTGTTCCACAATAGGAAGACTCGGTGAGGTCTCTAATCACAAAATATTAACACACAATTTTACCTATGTAGGAAACGGTCAGCTGCCACTATCGTGGTTTTGAGTCAAATCATCACAAATCTAGGCATTAGAGTCATTTAGAGTCTTAAAAAAACCGTCCTCCATGGTTGCGACACATTACTAAATGTACGCTGCATCAGTCTTCCACAAAGCCGTGGATGTAACTGCAATTACTATGACATTCCATGCATCAGGTTATATGCGACGAAAACTGAACTTGGTTGAAACCTAGTGCTGTTTTTTCCCCTTCTCATTTTTTACTCTCTTTTTAATTCGAGTGTGATATTTGTAAAAAAAGGTGACCTTGTGAGTAAGATTCCTGTATTGTGGGGTCTAAGAAAAGCTAGATGTATACAATCTTATCCCTAATTATGGAGAGGGAAATTTTTGTAGCTAAGAAAATATCGACTCAAAAATGCGGCAAGCCAACACCATGCTTTGTGCCACAATCTAACTCTTACGCAAAGGAAATCAACCACGCTATGACAAGACTTCTCCAAGTCAAGGTAGCCTTACTATCCAAGAGTCCCATCCAAAAGTATCCAGATGAACAAAGCAAACACTTCACAAGTATAAGAATGAAGGTGCTCGCCACCCTAGACAATCTCATTTCCATCCAAACATCACATCAACACTAAAGCTCTACTCAACTTAGAGAATTTTTACCCGAGGCACGAGCTCAAGTGGAGAATTCCTCCAAAGCTGAACTAACTTGCAGCTAAGTCCTCCACCTGGCTTAAATAACTTGAACATCGAAGGGTTTCATAAAGATGTTAGACAATAGCGCCATCTAATCAATGTTTTATTACATAGAATTCTCTGTAGTAATTATCCAGTGCATGTTCATCACCAGAACAAATCTTGAGCCAAACATGGGGATGGCATATTACCATAAGATACTAATACTGAGGATGATTTTGGCCACAAACATGTTCCAAAATAGCAATATGAACTCGTAAAAGCCATATTTGAGGTAAAAGAAGTATAGTATCTGTGGTGCCTTCAAGGTTACAGCCAACAAAGGTGCCGTTAGATAAAGTCAACCGCCAGTCAAGTACATCTGCGATCACAAGTGAAATGTGTTCCACTATTAAAGAGAAGACACCATTTTCAGTGCATCCCAGTCATCCAAAATAATATTTTCTAGAAGGTCAAAAGATACCCCTCCCCAGAACAGAAGCAACTTAGTTTCCATATCCATTAGCAATTAAAAGCAAGAGAGGATCAAAGATTTTTTCCCAATGGAGTCAACACTCCGACAGTTTTAGTATTTTCTTAACATAATAAGTTTAATTAATTATGCTAGTGCTGTCAATTCAAAATTAGTGAAAAATCAACTAATCTCATAAAAAAATAAGTGGTTCACAATGGTCAAGAACTAAATGACAAAAGAAATTTCAGTTTAATTATGGCTATATTGCGTATCTAATCCCTTTTTATGTCAGAAAAAAAAAAACAGTGGGTCAATTGAACCCACTCATATATAGGTAGATAAGAGTACAATAAACAGATACTATAATTTTCAATCATACTGCTGTTACTATCTAAAAGTCCCGTTCCTACAGATGCCACAATAACACATTTTGGCTGATCAACCTATATCGTTCCTACAGTACCTAACAATGCTTCGTTAGGTTCAGCAAACATAAACTGCTAATATCGGCAACCATCGGAAGGACAAAGGTCCACAAGCAACAAGATAACACTTTGGATCAGGAGCATTTAGCCACGGAAAATAGAAACTTAGTCCGCACTCTCAATTACAGATGTGAGCTAAAATATCACGTTCAGTAATTGCTATTGCAATGTCATGTATTTCTCATAAAAGAACGATTCATTTACTGACGTTTTCCTTCAAATTCGAATGCGACAAATAAACATGAAATTTTCCTCTAATGCTGCTCATTTAAGTATCAGCTGCATAAGCTTTCCCAGGTTAGAAACAAAACAAAACAAAACAAATTTTCGGGGAAAATTAAACCACAGAATAGCCAATCCATAAAGCAGCATCACTCCCGAATAAGCACAGTTGACAGCAGCCATCAACTAGTTAGCAACTTGACAAAAAAGAAAGTATAAGTACTTCATCGTTTAGAAAATAAGGGATATATACTACAAGAGAAACATATAAGAGAGATAAGAAGGGAGTCAGAAGATAAGACACACCCTCCATCGTTTAAGGCGCTCGATGGAAGCATTCTTTGTGCTAGTTATGTCAAAAGGACCACAAGAATCTTCGTCGTCGGAGCAGTCAACAGAGCGGCTACTGCTGCCGTCCTCCAAATCGAACCCCCGGCGGTACGGCGATCCCTTGATCTCGTCCATTGTGTAACTGTTCGCAGGAGAGATGACACCTTGTCACGACACACGTTACAGAAAATCACAATAAACGCTTATCTTCTTTTTCCTTTCTTGGAGTTTCGACGGTCACACTGTTTCCAATGCCGATACCGCGCAAATAGGTGTTCCGTGCTCAGTAATGGTTTTAATAGCGAGCAACAAACAGAGAGAGAGTAAAAGCTGAGAGCTCCATTTTTAGAGAAAAGTATTCCATTGCAAAAGAAGGCAAAAGCAGAAACGTTCTGCAATCATCATCCGGCTTCACAGTCCCCATTGCATCTCTCTTTTTTCTTTCAAAAGCGAGAGGGTTTGCTCGCAGTTATGGCGATGAGGCAGACAGAGCATGGAATTTCCGAATCGCGCGCTATACGCACCGACATAGAATGTGCTCGAAGAATATAAGCTTGAATTGTATTCATTCTTTAAAATATAAGTAAATTAGGACAATACTTTACATAAAAAATATACTAAATAAAAACTTTACAAATATTTAAATAAATTAACAAACCTATTTTTTACACACTAATAATACGATTAATTAGTAAAATAAAATAATATAAAAATAGAATAATTATTTTAAAAAATATAATAAAATAAAAATATAGTTAAAATTATTATTTTTATATTTAATTGGTATA